>VTPC01002524.1:0-37157 GCA_011009095.1 Ignelater luminosus | reverse complement strand
GAATTTATTAAATTGAATTAAATACAGAGGTGATAGTTAGTAGTACCTTCCATACGCATGTTTCATTCAAGTAGTATGTGTAATCCATTGCCATTTAAAATGTTTCCTATTCACGTGACTAAATAATAATAAGGGATTAAAATGTTGCTTGTGACACTGGAGTCTAATTGTTCGTAACATAAATTTTGTTATTATTTTTTTACTGTTTTAACGAATTTCAACAACCCTGCATGTTAAACATACTTCAGATTTAAGAAGGGGAAGTTTTAAAATGTCCAGGGGGTAGCTTATGATAGCATTTATTGTTCATTGTGCTACTACAGCTGCACTATTAGTTCCAAGAAAATAGGCATGTCTGGTAAATTTTAGTTCTTGCACTACAAGGTTTTAAAAACACCGTACATCTCCTTAACTTTCACTTTTTAAGACGACAATACAAAAAACACTTTTCTTTTTCTAACCAGAGACGGCTTCAGTTTTTAATATTTAGGAAAATTGTCAAAATTTTCAACTTTCACGGAGCCACTTTCGTTTTTTCATTTTTTGTCTTCTTTTCGCCTCACTTATCACCTATTAAAAGGATACCCTTTATTTCGGAATCACCCTGTATACTGGAGTCCAAGCGAGGATTAAGACAGTTAATCCCAAGGCTCAGTTCGTCGCATGCACTAACCACTCTTTGAACCTAGTTCGTGTTCACGCCGCTTCCGTCACTTTGGAATCTGTTACCTTTTTTTCGGGACGGTGGAGAAACTATATTTGTTCTTCTCGTCATCAACCCATCGTTAGGACGTTTTGATTGCTGCTACTGGCTAAGGGGTAAAATACCTGATTGAAACCGATGGAGATGAAGACAAGAAACTTGTCGAATTGTTGTTGTTTTTCCAAGATCCTGGATGTTCTTGAAGAGCTAAGCATCAAAAGAACAGAAAATGCAGTCACTCGGTCGGATGCTGGGGTGTTGTTGCCACCAATGCAGTTGTTTTCTTTCTTTTGTTATCTCGGGATTTGGTCTGAAGTCCTTCGAGAGATTAACAATGCTCAAGCTTACCTGCAGACCAAGCGACTGGACATTCAACGGTGTGCGGCAAAATTGGGACATTGAAGATATTTTTAGTTGGACAGCGAAATGAGATAGTGAACCGCAGTTTCACCTACTCGAGGCAGTTGTGCAAGAATCTTGGAATCCAAGTTCATCCCCGAAGAACAACTAAGAGAAAGCAGTTTTTCGGTGATGGATCAAAGGGTGCAAACTTGACCTACGAAGGAGAACTATGCCTGAGAGTGTTCGCATCTATGAACCGAATAATCCAAGAAATTAGTTCAAGGTTTGAGCAATTGGAAGAGTTAGCAAAGAAATTCTCCGTGTTGACTCCCGCAAACCTCTTTAATCCGGAACACGTCTGCGATTCGGTTAATTTGCCGAATGAAGTCGATAAGGTAGAATTCATTCCTGATCGAACGAAATCGTCTTCGAAACTAACCTGATGATACTGTTGCGATTTTTTATGACGATCGGTATCAGTGTTGGGGAGTGCTTTTCTAAGTTAAAACTGATTAAGTCCTACTTGAGGTCCACTAACATATGAGCCAGCCGAAGTTGTCCAATCTGGCTGTATTGTAAGCAAGAACTTACAAACCAGATAGATTTGAAAGAAACGATAACCGAGTTTGCTACTCTTAAAGCTAGGAAAGTTTGCTTTTAAGTTACTTTTTCATTAGATAATTACAATTTATAAACGTGGTTTAAAGTTTAAATGTTGGATTAAACGTTTACTTTAAGTTTTTAAATTTTTAAATTCGAATTTTTATCTTTTCTGAAGGAGAAGGGGCGGCACATTGGAAGGTCCGCCCCGAGCGCCAATATTCCTTGCTACGCCACTGCTCAAAACTCTTGGAATGATTGATATTCCACTGTCTTCAAATGCAATTCCAGACAAACCACAAACCTTTGTTTATCATTACATTGCAACCACCATATCAATTTTGCGTAGTAATAGTAGTAGTCAACACAGAAGAAAATTATTTAACAGTAACTGTTCTTCAGTATGTTCATTATTAATGTTCCATAGTACTCTTCATTTTGAATAATATAATAATGTAATGCACCATTTCAAAAAGATAGACGATAACAACAGTCCAAAGAAAAAACCTTGTGACGCTCCAAATTAGAACAGATTTATTACGTAGTATAATTTAATAACGTTCAAATCTTATATTAAAATAAGGCTTTTGATATACGATACTGATGAGAAAATAATTGAAAGATTCGTTAAATAACTTAGTTAATGTCAAATTTGCAACGTTTTTCAATCCGATGTTTATCGCTAATACCTATTAGGAAAACGATAATTCAATAATTCTGCTAGTTTATGATTAAGGAAATAATTACATACCTAATACGTAAATTTGAATAATAAATATGCAGTTCAGCATGTTCATTAATCTTCAGTAAACGTACCACATACCTCAGTTATCTAATTTTTTAGTTATCTGTAATAAAATATTTGATGAAGAATATTTACAAACTGAAACTGTCCAAAGTTATCTTGGTTGATTTTAATTTATGTGTTTCGGTATAAACAGCTAATTTATACCTATTTTCCTTACATTTGAATAAGGAATGGGATAAAAATTAATCTTGAAATTTAACACCTTAGAACTGAGAATTTATGTAATGCTTATAATTATAATTCCTATTATTTATTCTGTAACTTGTCATTTTAAATATTTCGAATGAAAATAAAACCAGTTTGCTAATGCAAGAAAAATATAACCAGGGAAAAAATAGAAATATAAATAATTTCAATTAGCAGAAAATTATTAATATAATATTTTCTCAAGATAAATTTTTAACTTTTAATATATAATTTTTAATAAACTTTTAATTTATGCATCTATAAACGTTGACCTAAAATGTTTTTAATGGCACCTTTTCAGCTTTTACACGAATTTGTACTTTTTAGACTTGTTTTTTTGCTAATAATTTAGTGCTTTTAACTGTGTGTAGTAATTACAAATTATTTCAAATTTTGTATCCAAACATCTAAATATTAATTTCGCAAATCATCAGCTTTTCCAATTTTATTGCAAACCTCCTTCTTCTTCAACTTGTTCATTAATAATTTTTTGACTCTAGAAAACTCTAGAATTTCTAATTATTTACACAAGCATTCATTCATTTCCGTTCACTCGTACATGTTTGTTAATAACTAAAAGATTATAATTTCTTAGCACATAATGAATATTTATACATGTGTACCAATGTTCATTCACTTCTATTCGCTTAGGTGTGTGTACTTATGCGAATATGTGTGTGTATTCTTTTGCTTTATTTGCTAATTATTACCTACTGATTAGTCATTTTTGCTTTCGGGAGTTTTTAAAATTGCAATGTGGGAGTCACATCCTGTGTTAAATGCTATTCAAATATTGACTTTGACTCGTAAAGTTAAACAGAATAGTCCTTTTAGCATCATTGCCCATAGCCTCACCTCTTTTGACAAAGTATTATCTTACTTATATCAACATGACCTCGGCAAAATATTTAACTTGCGTGTTTAAGTTAGGGTATATCGTATTTTATGGATAGGCACGAATCCTTCATTCCTTCTTCCTTAACGGCTTTAGTGAAAATGTTTGATTTCGTAGGGTGCGTGCACCTCGAAAGTAAATAATTCCAACTTGAGTTTAAAAAATAATTATTTTACAATTTACGATACAATTTTTAAATTTTTTCCAAATCAGAATGACTCTAGACGAGATATAAAAATGTTAATTAGTTATGTATAAATTTTATCTAGCTCCAATAAAATTACCTTCGTTATCAATACACAAAATTAGCCAAGGTTGTTAAACATAAACAGTTACACAAATTAAATACGCAGTATAGAAATTTTGTTTATGAAGTGATCGGTTGTAATAAAATCTTTTTGATATCGTTCATGTAAACAAATTATTTTTAATCCAGTTTCCGAAAAAGGGCCCATCAACTTTTATTTTAATATTCAAATTAATGCCTGTCCCATTTTCCTGGATTTAATGGGAAAGGATGTTTTTGGGTAATTTGATTAATTGCGATTTTAGAAGAAAATATATGTTTTTAATGTAAAACACCTTAGTGCTACAAGTTTTTGCGATGATAAAAACTTGAAATTCTTTTGAGAAGATTATTAATTTTAATTAAAAAACCGTATGCCGCGGTGACAAACCACAAAATTAATTATATCAAGTTCTAACACGGTGTCAAAGATACAAAAAACGCCATCTTAATTTATGTCCTGGTTATCAGAGAATCGTCGCATAAATTATCCCAAACAATTATTATTATTATTATTTTCAATTTATAAACAGAATCAACAGTATTATTCTGTTAATTAAATTATTCTAATCCTTACGTAATGGGAAAAAGGAGAAACATAACTTTTCTATCGTTAACGACCTCAAAGATCCACGTATAGTAAATGTGTTTTGCAGTTCCTGCATCCTAGCAGATCTTTCCCAGCATTAAAAAGAAGCGGTGATTTACAATTAACCAACTTGGATGGTAGTTTATTGTCGTATTTCCAATTCTAGTGTGGTTTAACAATTCCTTATGGGCTTCCATTAGTCACATAATAAGGAAGCCTACGTGCCTTACCTGCAAGTGTGCAGTTAAGCTGAAATAAATCACATACGATAAAACACGAATCTATTTGCTAAATACCATTAGATACTGTTTCGAATAAGTACATAAATCTATCTTATTATTTACTATTAAATAAATTGCTTCTAAACCTATTTGGTTGTTTATTAATTCGAATTAAATGAAAATCTTGGTAGATTTACATTCTTTTGTTCTTAGCATCTTTTAATTCATTTACTTCCAGTTTTTCCCTTTTTGCGTTTCAAAACTAAAAAGTTTGAAAATTACATTAACAACTTTCTTGTGGTGAAAAGGTTGTAGTCTATATGAACGCACGAGTCTCCCATGATAGAAAAATTAAACTCGGAATTGTTGTATATCCTTTGTTTCAAGAAATTTATCAAAAATAACCCAAATATTTAATGCAAGAAATCTCTTTTAGAACTTCGAAAGACCAACACATAATCTAAACAGTCTTGTTATAACTTTGAGTCTTAATCTTGAATTCGAAACTAAACCCAAGACCGATGTCAGTCTTGGTCTTCTTATCAAGAACCTTGATCGCAGCCTTGTTTTTGAATTTAGCGAGAAATGAAAGAAACCAAAAAACAATCGTGAATCTCTCTATTTGATAAACTTCTACACATGATAAAAAATTGAAAATAAATGGTAAAAGTTTATTTCATATTTATTTAATTTGTGTTGCTCCCTCGAACTACTTAATGAAATAACAATTCTGAAACCAGAAGAATGGAGTTTAGTGATGGTTACATCAGAATTATGGAAGCTTCAATTCTACAACCTCAGGTTTTGATAGTTTGATAAGTCTATATCCTAACTCAAACATCCATATGATTTGGATGTTCCGAGTTTTTCAAAATCATTTGTTTATTAGAATGAAATCATTCATCTCTAAAATGAAGCTTTAAGTCTTGCACTAAGAATTAAGTTAGAAGCAACGTCAAGTCAACAAGTCTCTTCTTTCCAAGACCTAACAAAGGCCTTAGTATCTAATTACAAATTACGACCGACTAATTCTAGATTACCTACAGACTAAAACCATGACTCTTGCTACTGAATCTTGGTATCAAAAGTCTTGGTCTTGATATGTTCAGTTTTGGACTTGAACTCGCTATCACTATTTTCATTTTCGAGTCAAAATCGTTAAGTTTATCGATTTTCTTGTAAAAAGAATCGAGACCACAAAACGTCGAGAAATCAAATTTCGTATTGACTTACAATAATCAGAATGAACACTGTACACAACTCAGATAGGAGACTCCTGACAATTAATTATTTATAATTTTCTTTATCTTCATTCAAGATTTTGATTTTGAGAGATAGAAATTTTTATTTTATTTGATCTGGAAATTAAACATGTGATTTATTTTTGCTAAATTATATCTTGGACTGGTCTAATTTATTCTAAGCAACAAAAATTAAACTTCTTCTATTTATGCTGAGGAGTTCTTGTTTATGACCTTTGAACATAAAAAACATATCTCTGGTGATGGCTAACAAGGAAATGACAAGGAAATTGGACAACGATTTTTCAAGAGTCAAATCAAAATCAAAACGAATTTTACCCATATTCTGTGAACAAAGAGCATTTTTGGTATTAGTGGGGAGTCGAGTACGTATTCGTCTTTTTAAATTAGTTAATGAAATAACAATCCTGAACGCGGACCATTCAAGTTTGTTACTAACCCTGACTAGTCACCACTGGTAGTTTCTTTTCAAGTCATATCTTTTGCACTTTCGTTTTGAAGTCCATGACTAGTTCAAGATTATGCATGGAGTTTCAATTCCTCAACCACAGGTTTTGATAGTCTGTTTCGTCTATGTTATATCAACTTAAACACCGACATCATTGGAAAGATGAATGGGCGTTTAAATTTTTTTAACTCAAAATCAACTTTTTATTGGATTGAAACACTAGAATAGAAAAACTATAAAATGAGAATTTAAGTTTTGAACTAAGAACTGAATTATTAGCAAACCAAGGCCAAAATCCAGCATCAAGACCAAGTCCCTTGTTAGCAAGACCTACCAAAAGTTATCGTTTTAGTCTCTAATTAGAAATTACAGATTACGGACTAAGACCACAACTTTTGGTAAGTCCAGATTTCTAGTTCACGATTTATCTTTTCGAAACAAAATGCCAAAATCAACAAGTTTATTAATTTTCTCGTGGAAACCAACAGATGTCTAAAAAAGACCATTACACTTTAAAAAGACAATAAATTCGATTTTGACTTAAAATATGAAAATTACGTTGGTGAACTGAATACAGAGCAGCTTTGAGTAACTTTTACCTGTTCTTTTAGATTTTCTTCAAACTTCGTCAAGGATTTTGTAACAATTCATTGTACGGGCGTGTTTCCCAAAGATAATGTCATGTAATACCTTTTTTCTTTCTTATTTATAATGGATTCGTGGTCAGTACCATCTTAACTATTTCAGCGCCTTAAATTATGATTTCTGAACTTGAATTTGTCAAGGGTGGAAGATAGAAGCATCTTCCTGATCATAGTCAGAAGGTAAGTGGTTTGTAACACCCTCCGAAGATTTTCGGAAGATAAAATTATGACCAAAACTATTTTTTACGCATTTTTTTACATTGATGGGGAGCGTCTTCATTAAAAACTTAGATCTACCCAAGACCAGTAGATAATCAATAGTCATTTTTTAGAAGGCTAAAGAAATACTTCGGCGGTGACAGTATTTTGAGAAAAAAGGGTCGATCTAGGTCTAATTTTAAATGATAACGCAGATAACATCGCAGAACTTTGAACCTGAATCTGGATGTGCGGGTAGTTGTTTGAACTAGGCGAAGCAATGCCAAGTGAACTTGACGGCAGTATATTGTTGAAATGGCATTGAGAATGTCTAAATAAGCAGATATATCGTGTATGAGGCCTTTGTAAAACAAGTGTCAGTGCTATTGTTGTAGAATACTGTCATCGCATCAGGAAAAAAACACAGTCTGTGAATATGTAGGCATTATATGGAAATTAACCTACTGGTGCCATTACAGCAACGAAAAGATTCATGGCTCAATCACAATGTTTCAAAAATAAAGAAGCAAAATTGCGAAAACTAAAAAGACACTTTGAGCTAAACAGTCCCAGTAATTCTTTTCTATAAATTCAAAGACAGCAACAGAATGCCGCTAACCAAATAATGCAAAAGTCTCTTCGTAATTGCTTAAAGTATGAGAATTGTTGGGTTGTTAGTACAACCACATCAAAATCGATATATCCTCAACATGGGTGTCTCAGGAAAATCTTGACATTTTTTCCTTACAGACTTTCAAAATTATTAATAGATTTTTCTCTTTACATTCCTCTTTCAACTAAACTATGTGCAACAAGAGTGGTATTTCAAAAACTTTAGTTAAATCATCCGCCGGCAAACTAAGTAGTGACATTTCTTATCCAACAGAAAGCCCTTTTTTACCGATGCCTACGAAAATAAAAAATTCCTGCTACTGCAGATACCATAAATAAATTAGTTTCGATCCAAAGCTGCTTCCAGACACTTTTCCATTATTACTTACTCTGTTGTCAAAGGTGACGATATCCATTCAAATTCGTCAGTGATTTCCAACTGCAGTAATCATTTAGATATTTTGGAACGCGCATTCGAAAGCAACAGAAGGCCCAAACATCTTTTATTTACTGTGGTTGAAGTTAATAGCAACAACTTTGTGATTAATCTAATAATTAACACTTCAAGCCCCAAATCATGAGCAATATTAGTGTCTTGCACAGCAAAAAGTAAAAAAAAAATAAACAAGACTGAATTCAGAGTGGTGCTGGATTCTGTGTACTGAAATCTATATGTATGCCAGGCAAGAAAGCCCTAAATTTTCTAAAATGCCTTATCCTATACAAATGTAAAATGTGTTGGGAACTATCTTCTACCACTACCGAAAAATCTCAATTCAGACTGTGTCAAAATTAGGTTAGATGTATTTTTTTGATTGATCATTAATTCTACATTTTATTTATACTTTCTTCTAATAGTATTAGGGCTATTTCATACTGTATTTAATTATATCTTCTATATCAAATACAAGACAAATTCGAAAATGAGCAAATTTTTGCAGTGGGACCTTATCATCATTAACTCATGAATAAATTTGATCTAGAGACGGTTCTGTTAACAATGTTTTTCACACATATTTATTGCTAGTATTATAGTTCGTTTCCCATTCTATTTATCATACCGGTAAACAATAAAATCTTAAAAACAACCCATAGAGATAAAAAGATGTTCAGAAGTCATGTAAATTCAGATTACCTAAACACTAGATCATCTTAAAAAAACAATCACATTAACTTTTTTCTCTCTTCTAAAAATATATGCAAATTAATTTTTATTGTCGTTAAGTTTCTGCATCTTTTTAATTTACGATTTAAATATCTTTAGAGTATAGTAATAACCCCAGGTTTCCCCCAAAAGAAGCGTCTTTCTAAATATCAAAAAGATGTTACCGAACCACTTAATTACTTCCATAAATTTCGACTATTACATTCGGTCGGGTGTGAAATACTTGATAGGCTTCCGCTGTCCACACACTAAACTTGTTATGGTCGAAAAAAAAACTTGATCTTGAGAAAAAAAGTCTCGAGTGCTAGTTGATGAGGTGTATTATTGTCCGTGATTGGCGAGTGACTTGGCACATCTTGTAAATTTGACTTTTAATTAATACGTAGGTGTCTAAATAGAACGGGCAGTAGTATAAGTAATGACCAATAAAATAAAGAAGCGACTAGGGGATAAGTGGAACGAAAAACTAGAAATATAAATTTGAAAACAAGACCTTACCAAAAGTGATCTCATTTACACGACCATGCGCATGGAAATAGGGAAGAATGTAGAGGTTACTCACCTGTAAACAAGAAATAGTTTTATTAATTAAAATTTAGTAGCTACCACAAAACAGGTATAAAAATTCTTTGGTTTAATAATAAAACTAAAAATTAAACATTTTTGTGATACACACAACACACTTAAAACGGCGAAAATGTTGAGGTTTTATGTATTACGAAATTTATGTTTTCTATTTTATTTTTTTTTAGATTTTAATTCGATTGCACACATTAAATGTTAATCAAATAATTAATAAAAAAGCCAAGTGGCTGTTATTAGAAATTAACCTTTTTAGATTTTAATTTTCAAACTATCGTCAAGGATTGATTCATTAGTCATTTCACAATGATCATCGCACGATTTGCGCTAAAAATTGGTGCATGACGCAATTGAGAATTGCCTTGTCTACTTAATTTTTTGGAAATATGTGCACAATTATCGCCTGTTATAAATCAAAAAAGAGATAAATATTACAGAATAAAATTCTAATTAAAATAACTTCCAGAAGTTCATTCTTTGAATTTGATTTTGCCCAACATTATACGATTATGGTAACTTTAAAAAACCAAGAATTATTTTAATCAAATTCGTACTTTCTAAAGTGCTAGGATTCACGAGCGACATTACAGTTACCAAGCAGGTCCTTTGAAAGCAAAGAGGCAACAGCTAAGGCACGTTGCCAGTATTGTTACAATAGCGAAATCGTCTCTTACTAATGGTCTCCTTTACTCTTCTTACTTTTATTATGTCGTTGACTGATTATTGCAATGACACTTGGTTAGAAAATGTCTGTTCTGTATTGTTGAACATCCTGTTATATTAGCTCAAACATAAATATCCAATGACTATAATAAATCACTTGCTTATAATAGTAAATACCATAGCTTGTAGAATCTATAATCGAGTTCATAATGAAATTGCAACAAATACTCATAATTTCTATTTAATCAACCATCACAACATATTTTACTATAAAAAGCTGACTCGAGAATGAATCAATAACTAAAATATTACAAACCCTTTCACGCATCTTAAAAAGCTTTCGAATAATGCCCATACCTTTCAAAAGTCATACAATACAATCAAATCAAATATTCCAACGCTCAATAAAAAAACCTTTTCGAATTTTATTTTATATACGAAATGAAAAGAAATCAAAACACAAAGAACTAAAATTCCATGGCTGAAAGACGAGAAGAGCTTAAAAGCAAAACTCCACGACCTGTAGCTTCTTAAATGAGATGGTTGAGAAAAGCTGGGGGTTCTATTCTTTAAGGATACAAAAGCAGGTTCAGTCGGTGACACAGGTGTTCGCTTCGACTAACCCAAGCTTTGTAATTCGATGCACAGTGTACGAGATTTAACATAGCAAGAACGTTAGGGATGGATATTATACAAAATACTAAAAGGCAGGTGTTTCGTGCCCGCCTTTGTTAACACGTAAAAGGGACGGAACCGCACTTTTACAAATTTATTAAAATTACCTGCTTTTATATTGTTAAGCTTGACCAAACAAATAGTGTACAGGGTGCACTAAATATGTTATGTTTGTTAAAATCCTCTAATAGAAAAGAGTAAGCTGTGTCAAACCAATTGAAATCAACTTGTGCAAGAAGATGAAAAAATGATTGAACATAGATTTGTTGTTGCAGACAAATGAAGAAAAACGGTACCATTTGTAGGAAGAATATGTAGCAGTACGTAAGCTTTTTTGCATAAATAGTGTCGCAATCATTTTTGTTTAATCTTTAATGAAAATTTCGTGCTGATTATCCAAAATTCTCTTGTGACATCTTAAGAAATAAATTTTGCATACCTAATGCTGAATTAGATTTTATGATAAAAAAATCTTCTTGGTAGTTCTTAGAAAACTGAACTTTATTTCATTTCTTTCAGTGGCGTACAGACAGGTACCTAAACAAACTTCTTCAGCAATCCTAGGCGTTTGTCTTTCTAGTATCGATTTTATTCTTTATATTCTCGTAGCGTAGTTCTCGAGATAATACCAATTTGACAATGTGCCAAACCGTGAACTAACTATAATAAAAACACCAGGTGTACGTAATCTCTAAACCTCGTACGGTTACTGGCTATAAAAAATCAAATTCGTTTGAACTGGAATTTTTCTATGTCAGAATAATGTTTAGGGAGTTTTTACTTACTGACCGGAACTCCTGTCCTTAAGGTCTAAACCAAATTTGTCCGGAAATCATCCGTCCGTGGTGATTTTCAAATATGGAGGCCTAGACCTACGGCCCAAAAATGATTAGTCTCTTACCCGCTTATTCTTCCTTTTAATCTGGACATTTAAATTTCAAAGTTTCGTCTAAATGGCACCTTAAACTCTTGGTATAAGAAAAATTTAATACCGTGTGTAATTAGGATGGCCCATAGACTGAACCCTTGTTCGATTATCATCATGACCTTTTAGTTGAGAATTAAATTTAAACATTGTGGATGAACAAGTTAAAGCTCTTCCTTCCTTCAGGAACGAAAGTAATATTCTAGATCAGCGTGGACAGCCAAAGTTCGATTCGGGTCCGGTTGAATTTAGTCCATCTCTGTTTGAGATTCAAGTGTCTAGGCCTTGATCTGTCTACCCAATTTGTTGGAAAAGTTCTCAACCATAGTCAACGATTACTTTTACCGATATTGACATCTTTGTTGTATTTTGTTCAAGACTAAATGATCAGTACAATAAAGAAGTATATTTTCCGGCAAGTGCATAAAGTGTTGGTGTGCAAAACATCAAGCGTTTAGTACGTTTTGCACAAATCTTAATTATACAATTTCCTTTCTAACTTCTCGTAAGTGAATTCCAGCAGGCTCTTCAGCAATGGCCACCGAGATCACCCAATTCAACTCTCTTAACAAGAAATAGACTTTTTTTTAAGTTAACGGAGTCCGTTTCGAACATTGAAACAGTATGATTTTTATAAATTTGCTATTTAAGATAGATGCATCACAAAGTTTAATTTGAGATTTCTCAAAAATTGGTTAATCAAGTTTCAATTTCTGTACGCCACTGAATAGATAATTTTAAGTATCATTTGATCTCTCTTGCAATTTAAAAAAATGAACGAGTAGCTCTCACGTGGAGGAGGTTGATATTTTCATGTCAAAGTATAAAAAGTTGGGGGGGGGGCAAAGATTTAATCCTCGCATTGTATGAATTCGTTCAGCTAAATATACAGCGCTAATGATTACACTGCTTCGTAGATCCAGTTCAATCATTTTGATATACCGAAAAGTTTATCCTTTCAAAAAATCCGTTTCGACTAGGTTATACCGTGTGATCCAAATAGTTCTTACGGTATCGATTGAAAACCTAAATTGAATTAAATTCATTGACTAATGGTTGCTGCAAAAAATAAAAAGAACTGAACTCGAAAGCAACTAAGATACGATTTAAAATGTATCATCGAGAGGAATCAACGATTTGGATAAAGACTATGTTTGCTTCATTTAAACATTTTGAGGTTATATTGTTATGATAGTTTAGATAGTTAAATTTTTCTTTTAATTGCTAATGTTAGGTATATATCTTGGTTCCATCTACTTTAAACATTGTAGTAAAAATCATTTGTCAATAAATTTATTTTCTTCTTCAAAGTTCTACACCTGACGGATATAAAATCTACATTATCCGTTTTAGTAACATAACATAAAACAATCTATGAAACCTGTGAAAATAAAAAGACGATCAGCTTAACCCAATATATTATTTTCTTCCAAGTTTCTCTTTTGTAGGTCAAAATACGGAAAACACATTTAGATTACGATGTTTACTACTATAACAAATTGATCTTAATATATCTTGAAACTTGAAACAGCTCTTGAAATATACTTTTTCTTTATCTACCAACGTTCAGAATGATAATGCTGATATATTTTTATGTATTTTATCTATGGCGATAATAGATTTTGTTGAATTTAGTCACGTAGGTATTAGATATTTCTGGTTGCTCTCCTTATTATATTAGGAAATAAATCGATCACATAAAATATAGATTTAAGATAGTTACGTTTCTTATTTGCACAGAATCTCTTAATTTATATTTTGTTTTGACATCTTACTTAAAATTATAATGAGCACTTACTAACTGAATTTGGATCAATTGACAAATCCTAATTTATCGTTTGTTAACTTTTAACTGAGATACTAATTTATTTTAAAAGTTCTTATTTAGAGCAAATCAAAATTTATTATTCAATTTCGAAATAAGGTTTCATGAATAAAAAATATGTACATAAAAACTATTTTAAAAAATAGCCGCAATAAGTTATATAAGTTTTTTAGAAAATACGTATAATCGGTATAATGCAGTCTGGTGGAGTTTTTGTTTTGGGAAACCGAGAATGCCAATGAACGTCACAGAGATTGTTGCCAAACATTTCTCCGACGTTAGGTTTTATTTTCTGCGGACTTACCAATATTTCAACTGCATTTATTAGTTTGACATCAGCACAAGCCCAAAATGCAATAAATCAAATTGTCTTCAAAGGCAATCTATCGTGATGATTAACGATTTGCTAATGAAAATAGTTTCTTAACTGTTATTTTATAATCGTCAATAATGGCAATAAATATAGGAAAAGGGATAAAAGTCCTGGTGGGACGAAATTCTATAGAAACGGAAAAAGCGATTTTTGATATTTTTTGCAAAATTGATTTCCATGTTCGTTAGAACTTTCTCAGCTGATCTGGCAGATGGTCAAAATATTTGTCGAGTGTTTGTACAAATTGTTTTCGGCCATAATCGAGATTGTTCTGTGTGATTACCTTCTGTTTTTCATTGAATCAGAGATTTTTGAGTATTGCAATTGAGTAAAGTGCAGCTCATTCAAAGTCTAAGCAATTCATTACAACGAAATTGTCTTCTTCTACGATCTCTTTTTATCTTAGGAGGAGCAACTTCTTATTTGAGGCCAAATGGCCTTGATCCAGTAGATAAATAAAGACTACCATATCTGAATTTACCATACATATTATAAGTTATATAAGTAATAATAGACATAATTTGCTTCGGACGGAGCAAAAATTTCATTTCGTGGTCAGAATTGAGATTTTTGGGAAATTTAGATCCAACCACTGTTTTCTTCATTTAATACTTTCATACCAAAGGTATTCTTCATCGCTTACGAATGTTTAAAATTGCTCACAATCTTGTCTAGTGCTCAAAGAAGTTTAGATCGATAACCGTAAGATACAGTTGGAGCAACTTTTGAAGTACCAACCATTACATATTGACTTGGTTACAATCCTTGCTGAATAGCATCAAAAACTCAAGGATGTTTGCTCGATTCTAGGGTAAACGAGAATTTGCATCTTTGCATTCATTTCTTGCAGTTGTCTATAATTGTTGAGTCGTAAAAACATCAAGAAACTAACGCTATTATTAAGACGAGCACAGTCTTTTACACACTTGACAATGAATGACGTTGGTAAAGTAAGTAAGCAAGCTAGACAACAAAGCAGGAATTATTGCAAAAATGTCAATAATTGATTAAAGAATAAAATTATGCCCAGCCTGTAGTTGTTTTCTGTTTGACTTACCTGTTATGTTCCTCACTGCTTTTAGTTACTTATGCCTGTATTCATAGTAAGAACTTAAACCAAGTTAGAACTTGAGCTTTAATTAAGCATTCCTAATATTTTATATGTAGTTGAGACTTGACTCAAAAATACGACCTCGTACTTACTTGACGCGTGCTCAGACTCAAGGCGTGCTTGCTGGAGTCAAGCAGACTCGCTCAAGTACTGACTATCAATACGGGCACTAATTATTTTGCAAATATCGAAGAAATCTTGACAATAGATAAACAGTAAAAGTCATGGTTCATTAGTCTTGTTATGCAACAAGGTCATCAATTGAAATCAGACGTCCATCAATAATCACAATTTGATATTTCCCATCCAAAGATACAGAAAATCAAGCCACCAAGACGTGGAGAGTTCTTATGAACCCAAATTTCGTATCCCTTAATGAGTGGCCGGCTTTGACAAAGAGAATAGAAGAAAACCAGCAAAGTTGAATCCACCTTCAGCAGAAGTAATGTTTCAATTTTGGAAGTTCATATGGACAGGAAATTAGGAGTAGGATGACAGTGTACACTGGACTGAAATATTCCTGTTATGGTAGAAGAAGAAGTAAAAACAACATTACAAAAATATCTAATTGGAAAAGGCTAGATCCAGATGGCATTCACAACTTCTGGTGGAAACACCTTAAGGCAACTCGGAAAATCGATAAAACCATGGCAATAAATACCTGGACTATCCTTGTATTTGCGGGATGGGAAATTCGAGTTTGATTCGGGCCGGGTAAGAAGTTCTTAAAATCTCTGCGGAAACGCCGTGTGCAAGCAGTCGAGTACGGCTCACTGCCTGCTACTGCGTCGGCAAGCCCTATTAGTTACAACTCTGCAAGGTTTTGACGGTCAGGCAGAAAGCTGACAGAGGTCACCTCCGATTTAACTATATGTTCTATACATATACCAAGAACTAAAAATGTAAGCGGTCTATGTAATTTAAGAATCGTCAACTTGTAACAGAAACAGGTTAGCAAAGTCCAAAGACTTGCAAACGCTTTAGATGATCTGAATGTCGTGTCTTGTCGACAAAAAAGGCATACGCATTATACCTGGACAACAAAGTAGATATTTCTAGAAGAAAACATAGGCAAGATACATCGTCAAAAACTAACACAATATTAAGATCTAGCTCAGACTGTATGTCGGGTAGAAGTAGATTTGAGAACAGGCAAACCTTATTGCAGTTCGGGCAACCTTTTTATGGGAAAGCGCAAATGACCAATTTGAATACTTTCATTTTTCTCCGTATGATACTTTAAATTCTTTAAAATTTCGAAAAAGAGCACAACTATTTTCAGCTTTCCCCTGGGTGCCAGACTGAATTTATATTCTTTGGACTATACAGTGCGAAGAATTTACGAAGTCAGTAATGTACAGTACTTCAGAGATTATTCATTCAATTTGCTTGCCATCATTAGAAAATATCAACAGCTAAACTGATAACCTTGCTTTAAAGTCCAGTTCCAGTTGATCCGCAAGAAACATTTGTGACTCTCAAATTATTTTACGCCCATAAGCTACAAAATAAATATACAGTGTGTTCAAGATAAGGATGCACAGCATGGGGGGGATCTTGGAAACGGTAAGAGATACAGCATCGGTTAAATGGAATGAAAGTTGGCTATTTATAGAACCTTTTCGTTGGCGTTTGCAAAATCTAGATATCTTGGATAGTTTCAGAGATATTTAAAAAAAGTAGATTTATCGATTTTCGTTAAAATTTTTTCTTTCCTTTATTTGAAAAGATATCGGAAAAGTAAAACCTCTTTTCCATTGCTACTTTTTGTTCTCTATTAAACTACGCTAACCAAATTCCTGCACAACGTTTCGGTTTCGAATAACCATCATCAACCTCATTTTTTTAAATAGGTGGAAAAATAATTAAAAATTGTTTTGAATAGCCCTTGTTGTCATGATGCTAATGATGTAAACATGATAGGGTTATTTTGGTTTTGATTTTTTTGTGTTGAACGCTTCTGTGACCAACTGTAATAATTGCTGTTCATCTTCAAGATTTTGGTCGAGTAACATGATTCTTGATCCAGAGGAAAGAAATCTAACGGTGTTAGATCAGGTGATCGTGCAAGCCAGGGTACTGCAGAATGCATTAATTTATAGCATAAAGAATCAAAATAACCCTATCATATTTACATCATTAGAATCGTGACAACAAGAGCTATCCAAAACAATTTTCAACTGTTTTTCCGCCTATTTAAAAAAATGAGGTTTATGATGGTTACTCAAAACCGAAACGTTGTACAAAGATTTTGTTAGTGTATCTTAATAGAGCACAAAAAGTAGCAATGGAAAAGTGATTTTAGTTTTCCGATATCTCTTCAAATAAAGGAAAGAAAAAATAATAACGAAAATCGAGAAATCTACTTTTTTTAAATATCTCTGAAACTATCCAAGATATCTAAATTTTGCAAACGCCAACAAAAAGGCCCTATAAATAGCCAACTTTCATCCCATTTAACCGATGCTGTATCTCTTATCATTTCCAAGATCCCCATGCTGTGCATCCTTATCTTGGACAGACTGTATACGTACACTGGAACGTAGATAGCGAAATAGCGAAACCCTAGGAAAAAAAAACCCGTATCTTCAAGGATCATCCTTTTCTTACTTATAGATACAAACTTAACACCTACTAACATTTAACACATTAGTTTTGCCGTATTTCATTTATCAAATGAAGAATCGAATTAATCATCTCCCTTTTCTGCTTGGATTATTTAACAGTTGTAGTTTAAAAAACTCTTTTGTTTTATAATTTGTTTTTTAAGTTTTTTCTTCTTTTTTTAGATACTAATGGTTGTTGTTCCAGGAAATGTAAAACAGAAACCTACTAATTAATTTTTGTAAGTAGAACACATAATTCTCTTCGAATAAATTCACAAGAAAGTTAAATAATTAAGGAAGAACCGGAAAGAAAACAATAAAAATTACCAAAATAGATTAGGCTACTTACAAAGAGATTATCTGGGGTACTTTAAGAAGAAAACAGTAAACACGCAATAAATACAAGCTACAATTAAATTACTGTTTATCTATTATTCAATCTATAATTTCACTCGGGATCTGAGTTGCTAAAAAAAGTTACATAATAACATATGCGAAACCGGACAAACCTGTCAAAAATGTTTTACTTCCATCAAGTAGATAATAACGGAGAATTTCCGGTTAGACTAAATTCGTACATATAAAAAAAATTAAAAAAATTTAATTAGTAAGATAATTTATGGAAGAACGACTAAAACCATCAGGAAAATTAATTATTCATATTGATTGTTTTCTACCAATTTATTTAATTATAGATAAATACTTCAAGATTTCTGGAACGCAACCTGAAATTTCTGTGCCTGTTTTAAATATTTACCTGCAGCGAAAGAAACTAACCTACGATATTTTTGGCAAAGCTACAAAGACGTCTTAACTGCGTTCCAAAATTAGATTCATCAAATCTGGCGCAAACATCTGGCCACTAATCATCCAATAAACGTATTGCAAAATCCTAAAACGAAAAAGGTTTATTTACGTGTCAATTTTTCATTCACCTTTCTTGCGGCGTTCTTATGATTAATATAATTATATAATTTCAGTTTCTTTTGATGTTAAAAAATAATGACAGCAATCAATTTAATGCAGTTGTATAAATGTGACAACCAGAGCTGAAAAATTGAAAAATGGCTTGATAAAACCAAGGCAAAATCGAATAAACTGGTTATATGTATGGAAATGTATTTGCGAAGTTTTATTAATGTAGACGCAACTGATAAGGCCGTACGAACAATAACACGGTTCAACTCCACAAGAGATAAATTGGATGATTGACGTATTGCAATGGTGATTTCCTGCATACGTCCAGTTTAGAAATAAACATTAATAGCATGGAGTGGCCTTAAAAGCAGAATCGGTTCCGAAAGTTAAACAGTATTTATTCTTACTACTATATCGGATCTTATCAATGTAAACATGAACATATAAGAGATGCTTGTTATATAAATAGCCTATTATCTGCATCTTAAGCCTATCCAAAAGGAGAATATTTACTGTAAAACCTTTTCTAGTATAAGGATGATTTAATTTAATTACGTTATTCAAAAGATGGAACACGATTTAAAGCATACATAGTACTGTGTTGCATATTAAATCTGCACGTTTCTTTTAAAAAAACAAATTACGAAAGAGGGCATGAAGACGAACAAAAAAATATGACGATTTCAAATTGTAAAACTAAACAAACTGTTGAGGTCTTGCAGTTTTTCAAATCTGGGCCCATTGGAGGGTGATCAAAAATCTTTCTTTTAAAGGGATATTCACAATACATACATGTTGCTGACATGCAAACCAATTTTGTTTCTTAAAGACCTTTATTAAGAAAAAGAACTTATTATTTTAAATCGCCCTTCAGCTTCTTTCTCGTTCCACCCTCTGATCACCTTTGAATTCAGATCGGTACTCATTTGTGTTTTGATTGATATGAACGTCTTATTCATGTACACAGATAAAAAGATTTTTGGTCCCATACTCCGTCAAAATCTGATCTTGATACAAAATATTTCTTGTGAAAGCAGTTACGAATAAATCTCGTCGAAAATGTCAAGATAACAATTTTGTTAAGGAATGAACTTGTGCCAAGGAAAACCAAAATAAAACACTTACGCTAACCAGATTTGAAAATGAGATAAGAAGCATTTTAAAAACCATCTTCCTAGTTAGCGAGATAAAAAAGTATAATAATAATAATAATAATAAAGAACTTTATTTTTACAAAAGGGAGAAGTTTAGCTTTAGAACAATTTAAAGAGATTCTTCCACTTAACCCTCAGATTAAATAACTAATTCATAATTACAGATACGTGCGAGGGCAGTGCAACTAAAAAAAGTGATGAGCAACACAAGACAACAGTAATACACTAGATATTCATAAAGTAAGATTATATTGTTCAGTAGAGACCCCAGAACATAAAGAGTGAAATCTGTTAATAGAGAAGTTCTTGACGTCATCAGGTAGGGCATTGTAATATTTGGTAATGATGTAAGAAAACGAGCGCTTAAGAAATTTTGTATTGTGTCGAAGTGAGGTAAGGGTTCCTTTAAATCTCATATTGAGATTGTGAACATCAGTGCAAAACCTGATTTTATCAAACAAATAGGGAGGAGATAGACCAGTCAATGAATGCCCAAAAGTGGATTGTAGAGAACATGGAATGGAGGAGAATTTTTCTCTTGAGGAATGTGTTGAGGGTAGTCAGAAAGCAAAGATACTAAAAGTCCCCGCCCCTAGCCCTGCCGCTTCAGGGAGGGAGAGAGGAGAGGAAAGTTACTTGCTTTCGGTGTCTTACTTATAACCCGGAAACGATCGTCGTACGGTAAGAAGTATTCCCTACAAAATAAAAGATAATTAACTTTCCTACAAGACTGTCTATATTTATTTTCTTTTTACGTGTTATAGTTTCTGAGATATTCACCAGCGAAAATCGATAATTATCGAAAAACCTTTTTTTGCCTCACATTTTTCGTCAAACTTGTCCTTCTAACTCCTCAGCCTTATGTTTTACAGAAAAATAGTCAGACAGGAAGTTGTAGAGCATTCGGTTTTCTTTAGAAATATGTAATAGTTACTAATTTATCTGCTACAGGTCAGAAGTTAGAGCAATTTGAAGCTTTCGGGTACATTTCGTGATTTCTAAAGAAAAGTCGATGAATGCCCAAAAGGGGGTTGTAGAAGAGTTCTCCTCTTGGGGAATATGTTGCGGGTAGTAAAGAGGCAAAGGGCCCCTAGTCCAGCGGCTTCAAGGGAGGGGGTGGAAAGGTCCCTTTTGTCGGTTTTTCGCTTATGACTCGGAAACGGTGCGTCGTACGGTAAAAAGTACCCCTTACAAAATAGAAGATAAATTAAATTTTGCTACAAGAACGTTTATATCCATTTTCTTCCTGTGTGTTATAGTTTCCGAGATATTCGCCAGAGCAAATTGATAATTTTTGAAAAACTTTTTTTGCCTCACATTTTTCGGAAAAGTCGTCAGGCAGGAAGTTGTAGAGCATTACATTACAATACAACTTCGACGTAAAATGTGAGACAATAGTAATACTATTATGAAACAGATAGCTTCTCTTTAACTCCTAGGTTCTTAAAATGGTCTGTATAGATTACTGATTGTCAACTGATTTCCGACCAGGTCCCTGTAAACTGCTCTACCAAAAACAGCTACTGCAGACCTCGTGGGATTTATTTAAGACAGAGGCGATCTGAGTAAGCCGTCAAACAAAAGAGATAAAAATTGACGACCTCCACTGCTAGCTCAATTTCGTTAGACTCAAAAGAAAAACACTACTGCATAGAAATGATGCCGACACGATATAAGAACATTTTGAAGTTGAGAGGTATATAAGACAAACAGTAGCGGTTCTCAGACTTAACGAGTTGAAAGATTGAAACATTATCTAAGTATTTCATACACTGAAGTCGATTCGATAGAAATTTGATATACAAGTTGTACAGCACTAAGAGCAAAACCAAGATAATGTAAAATAGATAAGAGCAATTCATGATTTAGGTTATCAAATACCTTGATGAAATCAAGCCGACCCAGGCAAGTAAGTGGCACAACTGCGACCCCACCGACAACCAGAATGCATTGTAAGTATTTATTTATTTTCTTCAGTGTGAGATACAATTTGTCTTTCTAAAACCTGTTCAAGAATTTTGTAAAATGTAGGCAAAATACGAGAAAGGTATGATTCTTCAAAAAATGTGTTTGGCTACTAGGAATTTTTGTAAGTTTCATCTCAATTCAAGCTATGAAAAGACTAAAGATTAATTTAATCTCAAAAGTTGCTTACCTTCATAGTTTCCGAGTTTTGTCTATCTTAGAAACGATAAGTGAATGGCATGTTTGTGAGGGCACTTCAATGGTGTCGTACTTGAAATAGAACCAAAAGAAAAACGATAGTGAAAATATGTTTTTTGAATTCTCTGCAAGACTACCTACAGCTTTAAAGAGAAAATGATGGAGTTCTGTTTTCTTGCCAAACAATAGTATGCTGTAGTCTTTTCAAAACTCAAAAGCATCTACGAATTGTACTCATAAATGTGCAACTCTGTCCCTGTTTAACCTATAGTACTGCGTGGCCTGTGAAACTTGGAGAATTATGACCAGATTCTAGTATCAACTGGTTTATTGAAAAATAGTTAAGTCCAGTGGTGTCGTATTTGTCCTACACAAAATAACCTAACAAATACATTTAGAACATTTAGTCACTGTATGTAACGGTTCGTTACTCGTCGTCATAAAATTATTTAAATTTTCTAAAATTCCGCCAATATTTCATTATTCTAAGTTGGTACGAGAGTGTCTTAAAATAATGTGGATGCATACTCTCGACTTTTTTAATCTAATATTTCATAATTTATTGTTGAATTCAAAATTTGATTTGTTCATTGATTAAATTGAATTAGGAATTCTATATTTTTAAGGTTTTCTTATTTAAAATCATCGTTTGTAGGAAAATGAGATTTTGTTATCTTTGGGGGAATCCCCTAATGAAATATTCTTCAACGGTTCGATTTTAACATTTTTTGAATATTTGTTATTCTCCCGTCTAAAAACTTGATTTGTGTTTGATAATTCTTTAGAAATTCTCATTTAATTTAAAAAGCGAAATTTTAATCCTAGGCCATTGGTTTTCTCTTCAGTTTAATTTGTATTATTTTAGTCAGTTCACATTTTGAAATTTGGCGGAAGGGCGGACATTCTTCTTGGGCGTGTTCCTTCCGTTTTGATCTGAGACAAAGGGATTGTGAAAGCAGTTGTACAATCAACAGGTTGATTATGATATTTGCAGTTAGAATCTTGCAATCAAAAATTAGATTTCTTCAGCGAGTCTGACTAAATATTGTGTTAGTTTGTTTCTTCGTGTGTTGTGAATTTCTTTTTAGCCTTTGGATCTGCAAAAACCCGAGGATTTTTGTTTAATTCCCTATATGCATTCATTATAGGGGTGGGTCCATTAATGGTTGTTTACTATTAGAAAAACCAGAATAATTTGAATTTCCTATTAATCTGAGCAAGAAATTCATCAGAGGTAATATCGTTCATAACCTCACATATACAATGGTACTTGGATCAACAAACAAGATCTAGAAACAGCATTGATTGTAGATCCTCATGAAGAATGTGATGAAGCCAGGAAGTGCATACATATCTGTGAATTGTGTTTTGTTTTAAACTTTATTTTGTTTTTTAAATTTGTTCATACGACAAGGTGAAGCAAATGCAATTTGGTGATAATTATTTGATTTTTTATTGAACTAGTGGTTATTGTTAAAATTCACTTATTTTAACAATTAAATATGGTCATACTGTGGATATCCATTTATTGAATGATTTAAATATATTCCAAATTATGAATATTTATTTGTTTATTGATAATTAAGTTACTATTTTTGATGTTTATTTGTTTGTTAACCTAGTTATTAATTAAACTAGGGAGACGTCACTTCTATTTGGAGAGGATTATTTAAAATTAAAAAGGTTTTTCACTCGTGTTGGAGAGTGGCCTTCTCTTTTTGTTTCGTTTTTTGTGTTGTTTCTGTTCATGCGATAAAATCTTGATTAAATAAAACTGTACATCATTTTTTTATGTCTTTTATTTTATTGATAAACACCATGTCTGCTTGGGTTTTGAGACTTTGTCCCACTTAAAATAAAGTCTCTGGCGCTCAACAATTGTATAATGGTATCGGATGGTATTTATCAGTTTTAGATATTCAAGTTAGAATCATTTGGGGGCAGACCTGTGGTTTATCATTAATATATACATATCCCCAATCGGCTATAAAATTATCTGACACCCACGATCCAAAATGAGATGAGTCATCATTAGCCGGATGATTTCTAATAAGCATTAAGTGATTTGGTGAGTAACCTTTAAATTAGAAATAAAAAGTTTTAAAGATTGTTACAGAAAATAGAAGATCTCGTGGTGCAGTGAAGTTACAGTGAAATAAGTAAGAGCGAGCAACTAGGCACAAACCAGCGAAAGCAAATTAATCGATCTTGAGTCATAGAAGAGAATAAGTTTTAAAGTTGCATATCCATATCTCTACATAATTATTGAAATCTGTATTACTTCATATTAGGATAGTACTTAGGGAGTACTGAATTAATTGTTGATGCATGCCAAAAATTAGATTGTTTCGATCAATATTAACAGTGTTATCGCTTGGGACCGAAAGCTGGTAAACAGCCTGTAGGTACATCATAGTATGTGCACCGTCGCGGTCGCATTGTAGAGTTACCAGAAGGATTTATTTTGTCGAGTATTTGCACGAGGATTGATAGGAAAAGTCATTGCAGTAATTTGTTCAGTTTCCGAAATCTCACCACCCGTGATTTCTAAATTCAGGATTTGTTAAAAAAATTGTATAGTAAGGAAATACAAAATACCGATAAATTCAATGGATGCATTGTCATTTTAGCACAAAAACAAGATCATCTTCATAGGTCTTTTAGTAGCTTTGACAGGCTATGTCTGTTCCGATTCCCCCTCTATGTGGTTGATTCTTCTTCTACAATTAAGATTTGGAGTTGATACAAAATTACTTTAACCTTAACCTATTTTTTTGCAACTACAAAATGTTGTTTTACGATATAGTAACAGTAAACACGTCAGGCTACAGTGAAGAGTCTTAAAAAACAATTCATCATTAATAGAAGATTTTGGTGTTGCCCTCTTCAAATAGAACAGCACCAGTCGCTACTATCGTGCTAATTAAGTCTTATCTTCGAATACTATGAAAAGACAGTGGAGAATCACGTCATGTTGTTCTGATTAGCAGGAACTTCGAGCATTTTTTAACCAATAGTTACCAAAAATTTTGAAAGTAATTTACAAAAGTACTAGGTATCAATCTTCAGTTCTTCAAATGACGATATGGAAGAACGAACATCTTTATACAGAAAGACGAATTGCGTGCAAGACAGAAACAGTGAAACTAACTACTTAAGAGAGTATTTCTTCCATTCTCTTGAAACAAAAAAAAAGATAGGAAATACTTTCATTTTACGATTATTATTTAATAAAATGGAAATAAATCACAGATAAATTATAAATTTTTATAGAGGATACAATAAATTAGTTTTAGAGGTAATAGAAAATTACATTACTAATTTTATAGTTACATAAAATTTGTGCTTTTTATCTAAATTTACTTTCCTTCCTAAGAACAATATATTTATAAAATTTAGTACAACACGAGTAATAAAGATTTTCCGCTATTAATTTAACTGTAATAAATGGAATTAAATAACACAAGGTGTGTAAAATCGATTGCCTTTCTAAAACTTCTTATCAACATCATAAAATCATAAAGATAAAATCTCTGTGTAGGATGATATTCAAGATAAAATGATAATATTTTATTCACAAGCAAGAGAACGGTGACAGTTTATGCAGGATTTTACTGCTTATTCTTCAAGTAATAAAAAATTTCTTGAACCAACACTTGCGTAAGTAAAATCAGCGTAAGAATTTTTTTCCTCAAGCATAATGTTCAGTAGCAGTATGCGGATTATGAGACGCATCCTTTCATAAACGTCAAAGACTTGCAGACAGGCCAGTTTATTACTTTACGCCACATATAATAAAAATAAAATAGTAACACCTTGTTGCAATTATAATTTAACGCAACTTATCGCTGGAACGCTTCTAAACCAAGTTAACATGAAACGAAACCATATATCTATTCCTAGAAGGTAAATATAAAAAACAAATAACAAGAACATAAACCAGCATATTTTTGTAAAAATTTAATGCACAATAACGAGATCATAACCATTGTTGTGTCGAGATAGTACTTGAATTTAAACTAGTTCTACCTTCCTTATCAAGTCATCGCGCGACAAACTCATGGAAATAAACTGAAATAAGCTCAAAAGCACTTGTAACGTGCCCTCCTTGGAAGATATCTTTTCATCGTCTTTTTCGTTCTGAGCCGAGCCAACTTGTTTACTTTGCATTTTATTCTCGAAATGCACATTTGCATTGCATGTTAAACTGACATAAGTATATTGTCACTGTTATATTATTATCTCTATGTTAAGTATAATAGAAATAATTTTATGAACAGTAAACGAATATAAATTAGTACATACATGTACATAGATACTTAATTAAAATAAAAAATTGTATTTCATTAAGTTTCTACTTTCACCCCTAACGAAATGGATATATTATAAATTATAGTGGAACGGTCACGGTTCATTCCTAGAGATGTTTGAAAAGAAAAAGGTCGGACTGCAGGTCAAGAACGTAATAGAATAACGAATAGGCCTACAAAGAAACATTCTGACTATCTGGGTTTTAAATTACCTAGAATACTATACAAGAAACATATGTAATTTATGTGTGCTTTATAAAGTCATGAAAAGCTAGCAAAAGTTCTTGTTATTACTTTAAGCAGGAAGTGCTATCTACAATAGTGTTGTTCTTAACGACAAAATTTAAATAATGGACACGCGTAATCTTCTCTGTAATCACACCTGGAAATCTGTGTTTAAAATTGCCTCGTCAAAGGTAAATCCTTACCTAGTATTTACGTTTCATATTGAGAAATAAACCATAACGAACAAACTAATTTAGTCTCTGCATATTAGAGAAGAAGAACAACGCAACAAGTGCCTACATTGTAGTTTAAGAGAAAAAAGGAAATTCATATCAAGATGTTATATGAAATTGTCAAGTCTTTATATATTTAATAATTGGCGACTGGGCAGGGATAGGGTACTGGTTATTGTATCTGTTTATAAGTAATAATACCTCAAAATTAATTTATATCCAATTTTGGTTGTCCTATTATCATATTTTCTAAGTTAAACATTCCATAATTCAATGCTTGTAGCATAATATAAACGTCTGGTAAAGTCGCATACCAGCAAACCTAATATAAAATTCATTCGTTTTGCAACATAGACGTTTTACAATATTGACTTCTTGAGTTATTTCGTATTTCCGTTTCTTGGGGAAACACGATATGCAACACTATGTCTTCCATTAACCCCTGTAGGGATTATTTCCGTTTTGTTTATTAATTTATTTTTATGCTAAAGTACCTCAAAACCATCCAAGTGTGTTTGCTCAAGACATAGTATGGTTAGATAGATGTGTGGTCAGTGTTCTTCTTGCTTTGACTAGATACATAAACATAACGATGAATACATTTTACGAGTTTCCTGATTTTATTTTTCGATTTAACAGTACAGTTTTCTTTCCAGATTTCGGGTGCCAGGTGTACGCTCTGAGGGTGTGAGTCTCGGGAATGAAGATTTTAGTCCATCCGTATCAGAAAAGCTTCAGACCAATCATTGTGGTTTCCATCAGTATCATCGAGTCAATTATTAAGATGAGACGTAAAACCTTCAGATCTTACAACACTGTTTAGATCTCGCAAAAGAGTGTAAAACACTCCTCCGTCGAGCAAGCGTTACGAAGACTAGAGGTTTATGTACGGCTAATTAATGTTATTATGAATGGATGGAAGCTAAAACTAGGCCAATTTCTATGAAGAGAAGCGTCAAACAAGACGACGCTAAGTCGTTTTTATATTGATGATCAACTTATTAGACAGTCGTTACCGAATGAGTTCATGAGATATTTAGACCAAAAGCACAGCTATCTTTGTCAAGCAGCGCCATTTTTATTGTTGATTGGACTCCTCTGAAGTCGGTACAAGAATTAAATATACTACCAACATAGTTGATACCTAGAATACTAACCATATTAGCACTATTGAAAAACGCAGACTTCCTAATAAGAATCTTTGTAAGAAGAATTATGTTTTGCTCTATCTCAGTCACTGTCACCACATACATAGAGGAGAATTAGAAACATTTTAACGTCTCAAATCAATTGCAGAAAAGAAAAAGTAGATGGTCAAAGTCGATCTCCCAATTCTGACTTCGTGGCGTTCTCTCAAAACGTTTGATTTAATTCCTATCAAGTCGGATTAAGTCATTATCTACGACAGTCATCAGTTGGGAAAGACCTAAAGATTCTCACAGGCAGAAAATGCAACATTATTCTACCCTGTATTGATTGAAGCGTTACTGCAAAGATATCCTAAGAAATCAGTCGGTGTGACAGGATTGGTATCTGTGGTAATTGAACTACAGCTAACGATCCAATTCAAAATAAGACTTCAACTAACACAGAGAGAATATAACTTTACCAATAAATTCATAAGATTTCAAAACTGAATTTAAATGAAACTTAGAATTTAAAGAATGGAAGAAAATTATAATAAATAAACCAGCAGATTTGTCGAACTGTAAGGTATTTCTTCAGTAAATATCATTACATAATAAAAAAAACTAGATACTTCAATATCAAAAGATAAAAACTACTATACAGTGTGTCCAAGATAAGAATGCACAGCATGGAGATTATGGAAACGGTAAGAGATACAGCATCAGTTAAATGGAATGAAAGTTAGCTATTTATAGGACCTTTTTGTTGGCGTTTACAAAATCTAGATATCTTGGAAAGTTTCAGAGATATTTTAAAAAAAGTAGATTTCTCGATTTTCGTTATTATTTTTTCTTTTATTTATTTGAAGAGATATCGGAAAACTAAAAGCACTTTTCCATTGCCACTTTTTATTCTCTATTAAAATACGCTAACAAAATTCCTGTACAACGTTTCGGTTTCGAGTAACTATCATCAATCTCATTTTTTAAATAGGCGGAAAAACAACTGAAAATTGTTTTGGATAGCTCTTGTTGTCACAAATCTAATGATGTAAACATGATAGGGTTTTTTGATTTCTTATGCTATAAATTAATGCATTCTGTAGTACCGTGGCCTGCACGATCACCTGATTTAACACCGTTAGATTTCTTTCCTCTGGGGTTATGTCAAAAATCATGTGCTCAACCAAAATTTTGAAGATGAACAGCAATTATTACAGTAGCGTTCAACACAAAAAAATCAAAACCAAAGTGTTTACATCATTAGAATCGTGACAACAAGAGCTATTCAAAAATATTTAAAAAAATGAGGTTGATGATGGTTACTCAAAACCGAAACGTTGTACGGGAATTTTGTTAGCGTATTTTAATAGAGAACAAAAAGTGGCAATGGAAAAGTGGTTTTGATTTTCCGATATCTCTTCAAATAAATAAAAGAAAAACTAACGAAAAGCGAGAAATCTACTTTTTTTTAAATATCTCTGAAACTATTCAAGATACCTAGATTTTGCAAACTCCAACAAAAAGGTCCTATAAATAGCCAACTTTCATCCCATTTAACCGATGCTGTATCTCTTACCGTTTCCAAGATTCCCATGCTGTGCATCCTCATCTTGGACACACTGTATAGAGAGAAATGCACTGTTAAGAAAACAAAATCTGAATATATCAGATAAGTATACGTTTGTACGTTGTTAAAAGATATACTTACAACTTTGCAACTTAATAAATATCCAATTTTGTAAATTAATCCAGTTATCATTATACGATATTTATGTTTCATTTCATTACCTTCATTAATTTTAAATAGACTGGCTCCAACAGTTTTTCATTGCCATCAGTTCCTGTTTCATTCAAGTGCTTTGTGACTTTATTACAGTTTTTAAAACTTATCAATATTATCTAATATCCTATTTAATGTTGTGCTTCTATGTTAAACGATCTTCTTTTACATCATAAGATGAGATGTTACTACAGTTAAAATTGGGTACATTTCAAGATTCTGGAACGTGACTGACTAAGTTAAATTACGTATGTATATTGCAGTTCAACCCTTTAGATGTCAGCTTTAGTTTAACACATACAATTTTAAACCTCCTTTACAATTGTCATGAAGGAATTGTTCTGACTGCTACTAAAAAAGATGTAGAAGAACTATTGGACAACTTTAGTGATCTAAATTCGTATATAAATTCCGCAAATCGACCAAACCACCAAACACACTCTAAATTCCATCTCAACTTTTTAAAACATCTTAGAAACACATCACAATTTAACCGTAAAACGCAACGTGGGCGTTTAGTGTCCGAAGAACATAAATTTCAAGTTCTTCCTTTTTCAATATTTTGTACAGTTGTAAATAGTGGGAATTAATAGTACTCCGTACCATTTGGAAGCGTAGGTATGTTAAACCAACACACACACGAGCTATACAAATGAATAAATAGCATTGATTATAAAACATTCCCAAGATATAACTGCAGTAATTCTTCATAATTCCAGTCGTTTCAATATATGGCAAGAAGAAACAAAAAAGCAAAAAAGTGTACGTGGTTCAAACAAATTGTCGGTATTATAAATAGAAGTAACAAAGGAATACGTTTCTAAACAAATTACGTTTTCTTTCCATCTGTGAATGTTGGTTTGAACTTCTTTACAATCGTTGAATACATAGAATATCTTAAGGTTGGTTTATAATGTTCCTTTACATTCTCAAACGTTCTGAAAATAGCTCCAGTCTAGCAGACTATTATAATGAACCAAGAATAATTTCAACTATAAGGGTCATACTATTTTTGAAATTATAATGGAATTTTAAAAATCCTTGCAGATAAATAAAACATTTGAGTTCATGAAAAAATTCCTTTATGTTTACTTTTGTTTTGCGGTATTTGTCGCGGACTAAATTAAGGAGGTTATGTAATTACGAATTTTTGTTTCTACAAATTATTTACTTCAGTTTCTATTCTATTATAATCAAACCACAACAAATTACCATTGAACTTTTCACAATTAATTTAAAGTTGGATCATCATCAACTAATCCATTACAGTCTGTTTTATAATAATAGACTCTAAATTATTTAGCACTAACTAGAAGACTCTTTAAAACTAATTAATAAAACTTAACAACTTCATTCGATTTGTTTATTTATTATTACAAACCATAACAGAAAAAACAGAATCGAGAGAAAGGACTTAGATAGATGATCTATGTTGAAGGCTCTGATCAATTTAGGTAGGAAATGCTGTAAGCTAGGTTGGTTAAAGAGTGGAAATCAGCTGATACTAACCCTAAACTCATTTTCCTCAAACAATAAATTTTCGAAAGACCGATCCAGAACAATACCAAATACTTAACAAAGCTAGGGAAAATATTCCAGTTACTTACTAACCAAGCGGAAAATTTAAAAAAAAAATTGACTTTCAATCTCTCTGCAACTGACAATTGCTTAGTCTTCAGATGGATGAAACTCTTTTAGAATTCCATTAGCATTTTTTACTAAAAGCAAAAACTTTTCTTGAGGCCAGACTCATTAATTTAGGCGTTAAACGCCATTAGCCTAATCTTTGAAAAGAAATAATTTCCCATGAAGAGACTCTGGTTATGAGACCGCCTACTTTATACGATTCAACCACAAGAGGAAAAAGATATATGACTACGCCAGTAATTTGGAATCAACTCTAAGTGAGTTAAGAAAGAGCTTGATCCACAGTTTGCAAAAAATAGAAAACATGTGCCAAATCAATGGAACTGCTTTCTCTTTACCTCCTTTCTCAAAATAATGCTTGCAGGCTAATCTTAAATTAAGAAGATTCTCGATTCCTTCCAATTCTATCTTTTTCGGTTTACTTCAGTTGGCCTAGTGCTTAAAAATCGTTTCTTGGCAAAAAATAATCCAACAGAGGGAAAATGTGAAAACTTTGTTGAAAGGAACCCTTCTTGAGATTCAACCTCTTCTAGAGATTTCTCATTTCTTTGTTTCCGTTAGGATATTTATCACATATCAGAAGAGCCAATCACGCTAGGGAGCCCATCACACTAAAGAATTCATCATGTTGGAAAACAAGTTTTTGCCAAAAATCTTAACGGATACTCTGATATTTTGTATCAAGGTTGCCATTTATGTAAATAAATTGTACCGCAGTTTCCAGCTAGGCGTCAATACTTAGGTTGCACTTTCACCCACACCCTCCACTGGAGCGCTGAGCCATGCTTCGTGGTAACTTCCAAAGTTGCCACTCCAAGACACTCATACACACTTACAAAACCTTCATCTGGCCCCTCATCGATTGTCGCCACCCCTGCTTCTGTGCCCTGAAACGTTACCAAAAAAATAGTCTTTGCCAGAAAGAGAGACGGATCTGTCGGGGGATGCTGGGTCTGGATCGTTTTCACTCCTCTAGGGAGGTGTGCGGTCGGGCCGATATTCCCCCTATAGACGCGCGGCTCGAGTCCCTTCAGGGTCGATATGTTCATCGAGCCATCAATCTCAATCGAGAAACTCAACTCGATATCCTCGCCACTAATTCAAGTTCCCCTCCGCAATCTACCTAGGCAACGCCACCTTCTTGATCCCAGACCTGGAGGACTCACTAGACAACACCCCAATCGCCCTCAGATAACCTTAAATTACTAAACACCTCTCACCTCCTTTGTGTTCCACAACCCCTCCAAATAATCACAAACAACGATTCTGCTCTTCCCTTTGTTACAGGTAGCAGAGGTCCCCACTCTGTTCTCACTAGGGTTTTCCGTGGTTTCCTCTAGTGGTGAAGGCAAATGCCGGAACAGATTTTGCATCAGTCCACGGCACACCAAACACACCTGTTTGCATACTTTTCCTCCCAAAAACCTTTCTTAAAGTTGATGACTTCAGTCTTACTTGATAGAACGTAATATTTCAGATGCTTTCAGAATGAAGCATCTAAAATATTTAGATATCAGCAAGTATATGGAATTTTCGAATTGGGAGATAATGCGATACTGAGTCATTTAAGTAAAGGTGAATCAACTGCCTTATGGGAAGATCAGATGGCGTTTTAGTTAATGAAACAATTAATACAGCAACCATCTGTGAAATATTATATGAAAAATAAAAAAAACCTTGATAAAAAGTAAGCAAAACGTTTTTTGGTTAGGAATCAGATTTCAATAATTGAAAATTAGGGATTTCGGAAATTCTTTTGGGACAACTTGCTGTGAAGATGTATAAGGATATAGGATGTTATCCCAGACTGTCCGAACAGAAATTCTAAGATCTCTCCATAATTGGATCAAATAAGTTAGAATGACAACCAACAAAGTTTAGATGGGTGAAATTGTGTGAAATCGACAAAAGCTGATGACGAAAATTGAAAATACGTTCACATGGTGATTTCTGTTGAGTTTTAGTTCACTAACTAAACTTATAAAAGTCTTTGGTTTAAATGGGACGCCCTATGTAAATTATTTAATAGGTATATATAAGATAAATAAAGCAAAGATGCTTAAATGCAGTTATTTACTGTCTGCTATGTGCAGGCACACCATCATGCATAAATTTGTTGAAATTAAATTTGCTATTAAATCACCATCACATAGTTTATTTTACTTTCACATGCAACTACTAGAAGACTAATACCAAAATGATGATTAGTAGAAATTGAGAGATGTAGAATTCATTTCACCAAATTTTGTCAAAGTTAGGCAATTATGTTGTCATAATGATGACGCAGAATAACAGTTTTAACAGCGCATACCAAAAACCTTCTTTGGCTTTTTCCTGAATTATTTACTTTTGCTGTATTTTATTGAAAATGTAATTAATCATTTTACAGAGTCAAGATTAGAATGTAAGCCAAGAGATGACAATGAATTTACAACAAAGAAAATGCAGTGAAACTTACTATTGGGATATCAGAAAGATAAGAAGTCGGTTAAAGTAGAAAAATCTTGTCGATTTTAGAGAATAATTGAAACAAAAAAGAATGCCAACACAAAAATTAATTTTAATTGAATAACTTTGGAAACAACTAGATACAACCTTATACCACTGAAAAGCATTCAAAGTCAGGTATTCAATGGTATTAAAATAAAGTAGGCGGCCCATTTAAAAACATTAGGTCTACGGTTTATCTTTGTATTGAAACATATAAAAACCAATTAAGAAATTTCTTTTGATGTTGGTGTATGCCATAGTTTTATTTCTTACGGAGATATCTGAATCTAAAAAAAATCTGAAAAATTTTGTTTTTAGTATCTAAGCAGTCACAGCTTAGTTTGAAGAAACTAAAATCTCAGCAAATTGATTCCAATGACGGATCTTAAATTTCGGACACACTGTATACACGCAGAGAGGAGGTTCTCAAAATTCTCCTAAAGATCGATAAGAAAACCAGAAGATTATTTCCTGATTAAAAACTATATATGTAAGAAAATTAATAGCTAATTGATCACTTTTTCTTTAACGCACAAAAAAACCAAAACATCTATAAGGATGCTCAATATTTATTTTTTTAGCCCATTATCTTTCAATCTATTACGCTGAAATTGTCTCGCTAGTCATTCCGTTGATTAAGAGATACACTTCATGATAGTTTCAGGTATCGTGAGAACAGATTACAGTAAATTATAGTGAACATAATCGAAATAATAACTACAGGGAAGTCTACCATTTCAGCCATTTTTCTTTACTGATTGTAAGTACGCGTCAGATACAGACGTAAAAACCAGGAGACGGACAGTTTGACGCGTATTTTCCGCGTTACGGCACCCGCAATTAATTAAATATTTATGCATAATTACAATCAGCAAACGTGTGATCCGACACGCTTGGTTTAAAAAATTGCTTCGTAATCTTCCAGACGCAGGTTAAGGAGAGATTAGCAAATGGAGCCAATTTAAAATTTGTTTTTACTAACGGCATCATTCATCAGTCAATACATTTATAAGTATAACGTTTTACGGAGACGCTACGGAACGATATGTTTTTAAGTTGAAATTATTAATGGTTATGGAGATTAAAGATATCGACTGCATCCGGTTAATTATTTGTGAAGAAACGTATGTACATACTATCAGTATGTTTCTTCGTAAACTTTACACTGTACATATCGTCCCATCAGTGCTGTAATTAGTTTAAATTAAAAACAGATCTTATTTTGTTAATGTAACAGCTTCTTGCATTAAAGCAACCGGTTTAATAATCTCCTTTAAATAATAAGGCGGTTTTAGGTAGTGTAAGTAGTATATCCTGCGTATCTCGAACGCAAAAAGGAAATTTCTCAGAAGATCTAAAGGTGGTCCTTATTTTTCCTGTTTTGTAACCTGTTTCATAACATTGGCGCAACCTAGATGAGATTGAAAGAGATATAATGGCCAGTGCTTGGGAAACTTGTAGTAAGATAAGTACACGTTCATTTATTATTTGACATCGTTAATTATTCAATTAGAGCAGCAACTCATTCGTATACATATACGATGTCATGACAGTCGGATGAAATTTATATCAAAATACTATCTGTTACTTCCTTTTATCGTTATCCGTAATGTTAGAAACGGTGAGAATTTATATTATCCAATATCTTGATTGGAACGGGCAACAAATACAGAGTGATCAAAGAATAGTCCAAGAAAACCTTTGGCGTATTCGTCAACAGTCATCAATTGTCACTATTATGGTCTTGACATTTTCCTAAGTAAACTCCTCCTGTAACTTTAATTATCCATCTTCTTGGTGCTCAGTGGGTCATAGGAGTAACTAGGAAATCACAATAGGAAAGGGGGAGTTAAAAATGAAGGCATAATATTTGAATGAACACCACAAAGTTGTAGTGTAGTGCAGTGCAACTCATTTTCTTTGTTCCTTTTTGCTTTGGTTCGACTATTTATTCACTTGACAAACTTCACGGCAAGCTTTATAAACATCTTGATGGTTTTAAAAATCTCTGCTGTCACTCAGCAGTAAAATGAACCAAAGCAAATAAATTAGAAACTTTAACTGTTTCACTAGATATAGCAGCTGCAAAATCTAATAGTTCTCTCGAAATTATGTACATCATTCGATGAGTTGTGCTTATTTGCTTCAACTTCTAAACATTAAGATTTATGGTATGGTTTAAAAGCTTCTGAGCGGCCTATACGATTTCGTTAGCGCAGAAGTACAGCACTGATGTAAACTCGAATTATGTACTGCGCAGTATCTTAGGCGAGTGTAGGCTAGATACCAATTAAATTTCACACTCATTGCAAAAACCCTCACTTTTGCCTTCTGAGGCATTCCATTCTTCCCCAATTAATAGTGAAAGGAAAAAATAGAACTTGGGTTACTAGATTCCAAGTTATATACTACGTAGCTCAAGGCGAGACAACTGTGATCTGGCATCCTTTACCATGGTTAGAATTACCAGTGTTACTTCGCTCTAAATCTTTGGAAATACTAGATACCTTTCCATTTTCCAAATGCGATTTTAATTCGTTGCATATTCTCAGAATGTGCTCTGAAGTGAAATAAGTTGCGAAAATCTCCGTTTTCAGTCAAAATTTTGCAAAGCTCCAAATAGCCACTGAGAGTGTGATCTTAAGATCTTTCCTATGGAGACCCCAAAAATCACCGTTTTCATAATGAGCAAAATACTTCTTTAATCTTCTTGATCTTCCTGCTTTAGTCTTGTGTTTTATAACATTTTCACTGTTACCTGATTTCCATTTTTATTTCTTAACCGATTTTGAACATGCAAGATCATTTTATGCTTTTTGGCTTATTCGTGACTATTAAATTGTTCAATCACATCCTCGACTTACCAAATGGCTTTCTTACCAATTCCCTCAAACCATTAAATCCTCGTCCAGCTCCCTAACAAAAAAACGGCGTTCAATACTTGCAAAATTGATTTGTTAACAGCTTCAAGAGTTCCGTTACAGTCTACATTTCACATTTCCTCTTTCAACTCGAGATCTACTTCCGTTAGTAAACTGATGATGATCTATGTGGGAATGAAAAGACAATTCAATTTAGAAGTTGTCAATAGTTCTATAAAACATAATGTGTTTTTTTCTACTTTATGTGGTTACCACAAGCAGTTGCTACTAATTCAAGCATTTGCTCAAAATTTTGGTTAGTTCCAACGTTAATAAACTCAAGAATTATTTCAGCTGTAAATTGAAAGCCATTGCCAAATCGTAGTTAGTATTTCAAAATGTTACGATTTGAATCTTTTGTCTGTACTACATCTAAAAATCTAATGAGGGGGATTCTAAGTTCAATTCATCCTTCATTTTCATAATCCTTTTGCTGCTATATGTTTTTTCAGTTTTGCCTGCTTCTT
>VTPC01002522.1:112370-133219 GCA_011009095.1 Ignelater luminosus | reverse complement strand
TTTTTTCTGGCTTGCACTGCTTCCAGTATTTTATCCCGTTCGCTTCTTGAAAGATCTGATAATGGGAGCTCTTTTTTAAATACTTTTTTTATTTCAATAAGTGCTTCCGTTACTTCATTAATTCTACATTCATCTGATTCCAAAACGGTTATCCATTTCTTTAGTGGTTGTAAAATTTATAAGAAACTTTCGATCCTTTTCCAAAATATGTCATCAACCAATATATTGGTTTTATTTCTTCTTTCTATCAAATCCTGATATTCGTCATTAATCGCCAATGCTTTTAATATGTTTTTGTTCTTTAGAAGGCTCTCGAAAGATGATACAATTGAAGCCCATCTAGTAGCAACTGGTAACTTAAGTACGCATTTCGTAGGTTCTTGCTTTTCACTTTGCAAATTATATTTATATTATATATGTGGTATTTAACTTAATTATGTCGTTCACTAATAAATTAGGCGTGTGAGCAGCACACCCATAAAAAGAAATTGGTTTATCTGTATACTTTTCCCGAAGCAAATCCCACGTTTTTTTCATGTTTGCTGCATTATCTGTGCAGCATGCAATAACCTTATTAATACCGATATCTGTAAATAGAGCTTCAATCTGTTCTGCCACATATTGTCCCGTATGACGATGTTCTTCAGTTGATACTGTCTTATAAAATACTGGTTGTGGAGTTGTAACGATAAAATTAATTATACTATCGTTCCTTATATTAGACCATCCATCACATTGAATGCCAACAACATAAGCATTTGCTAGACTGTTTTGTACTTCTAATTGTATGTACATTATTGTACACGTTTTGCAATAGTGTCGATGATAAATTGTGGCGTGAGGGCAGTTGTAAAGAAGGTCTAATTCGCTTAAAAAAATTAATCCAATATTTATTTTCTGTCATATTCAGGGATGAACCTGTCGCATATATGGCCGTGGCTAGTAATTTCCATATTTCGTCTGCAGTGGTGCAGTCAACAAACTTGGAAATTGGTGGTAGTAAATCTGTTGCAGCTGTTGAAACGCTTGAACTGCAGGATAAAAAAGTTTCATTTTTATTGTTCCGTTGGCGTTTTTCTTTTTTAACTTCGTTTTTTATTATATCCGGACACTTTTTACACGCCGCTAGATGATTCACCATTCTAGTTGCATGCATAGCCGTCTTGTTTTTACAAAACTTGCACTCGCATGTCTTTATTTTCGCGGAATCTGGTATTAAATTATAATAACGAAAAGTAACGCTTTTTTTTCTAGACATTTTTAATTAATAAATACACCGGTAATATTAAATACACGCTACACACAGGAAGGTTAAGCTGTAACTGCATCAGTACAATGAAACTGCCGAATAAGCAGTTGATATATATACACAGGGACACATCAGGTCTAGACATGTTTGTGACGGTCAGAATGAAATTGACGGTCACGTCATTTTGATATATGACAAATTTTACATAAAACTAATGTTTTTGTCATTTTGATGTTACAAAGTAAAATGACGTGACGGTCATTTTCAATATGACTGTGACGTGACCGTGTCATATGACCCAGCTCACATCACTAAAGATTTATGACATGTATGTGCGTCATGTGTTTGCGCGGAAGCGGAAAAAATGATTTTGAGGTTGAAGCATTTTGCATGTAAAATACGTAAAATATAGGAAGTTTCAACACTAATATTGTAATACATTATCGCAGAGGCTTATTTGCAATTTTTTTAATATAAAAAATCCTAATAAACACTGCAAATTATTAAGAATAAAACATAGATAATTTGATGAGAAATATAAATTAATATTATACATGTTATATACTTATATTAAATATTGATAATACATATATTGCATTATAAATATATACGTTATAATTTTAGTGATGTTTAATATAGATTAGATCCAAAAAAGTATATAAATGTAAAAAATTTGTAATGCATGTTGCCTTTTCTTTCGTAAAATAAATCATATAGTAAACGTTGCAAATTAAGAATAAAACAGATAATTTTTGCAAAACCTAAATTAAGAACTACGTTCCTCTATATGTAACATTATACATCATGTTACACATGTTGCGTTTTATAAATACGTTATTACTAATGTTTAATAAAAATTGAATCCATAATTCGTTTTACAGATGTTAAACAATATATGTAACAAATCTGTAATACATATTGCATTGTTTTTGTGAATTATGAAACATTGTAATAAACGTTGCAAATTAATGAATCAGACCGATAATTTTTGCAAAACACGAATTAAGGATTATATTCCTCTGTAGAAATATGATACATCATGTTACACATATTGATAATATATTGCATTATAAATATGTTATAACTAATGTTTAATAAATATTAAATCCATAATTTGTTTTACATATGTTAAACAATATATGTAACAAATCTGTAATACATATTTATATGGAATATTAAATATGTTATATATTATATGCATATGGATTAAGTATTTCATGCTATGTGGGTATATGCAGTTGATATTCAAATTTCACAACTAATGTAACCTACCAACACTCGACAATTTCACTAATTCCCTTACAGAATATGCAAGTTGATTTCATTTAAATAATACAGTCTTTTATGAGATTATTTCTTTGAAGGTTAAGGTTAGATTTTTCATCCCTCTACTTCTGGACAGAAAATAGTGCTCTGCGCATAGACAGTAAGTTTCTTGAAGTGGAAGACAAAATGTAGGGGAAGTGATCCAACTGATTCTGTAAGGCATAAACTGTGGTGGGAGCAATTCTAGCAATGTGACAGTTAGTATTAATTGAAAAAACAAATGCTAACATGATGAACAACATCCTAGCATTTATTTTTTTTCTAATCAAAATTATTCTATACGTACATTAGACTTGAACGTACTTAAGCATCTCACAATTCCCTGTGCCTCCTATTTTCCCTCACATACTTTAAGTCAAATAAAAATTATTGTAATAAACTATTTAAGATTTAAATAATAAAGGAAAAATCAAGTTTAACAGCTTTGCGCATGTGCATTCATAATGTCTAAATTGTTGACATAGTTGACATCAATAAGGTCATGTCGACAATTCCTATTGTTGACATGTTAACAATGAATTGTTGACATGTTAACAATGAATTGTTGACACGCACACATCACTGCTCTTGACCCCCACCTCCCCCTTGGTAACGCTGCATAACGCTACTCTGGACCCCCACTGCCCCCCTTGGAGCGTTACGTAATTTAAGGACAGCCCCTAAGACCAATTTGTTCATGCAAAAGTTGTATATGACAGACAGGTGATTTATTGCTCGGTGTGAATAGCTATATATTATATCAGCCATTGGATAGAAGAGGGCGCCTCTAAACTTGCAAAAAAGAATAAATTATTATTAATACATGCAGATTAAAAGTACCAACCTACCATATGAAAAACTTCCTTGCAATAAAAATCTGTAAAATTTGCTTTTGTAGAAAAGCAGGTATAAGCTTTTAAAAGTACTCATTACTGTTTTTCAAACCTAGAATATCCTCTTTTCCTTGTAACTACTAATAACATTTAGTTGTAATGTATTATTTTTAAATTTGGTTTTAAAAAATATTGGCAAAGAAATACTGTAGCTTTCAGATATGAAAAAGTTAAAGGCCGATTTTTGACGATAATTCTCGTTTTATCTTTTTACTCCCTCAGATAAAAGGATTTTACCTCATTGTAATTGCAGTGGAGTTCATGCATAAATAATTGCTATCATAAATTACATCTTTTTGTCCCAGTAACACTAACGCCCAGCTATTCATTGTATTTTAGATGGAAAATCCTCCTGATAGATACTATAATTGTTCAATGGTGCGTAAACATTCAATCTCACTTTAGCTTTTTTGTTCCGCTTAGGCCTTCTTGCTGTTGCTCGATCCATTGCAAAGCTAAAGAATAAAAATTCTGAGATGCAAATGTTCATGCCGCCAAGATCCATAGACAATGGCAGAATCTTGAGTGATGCTTTATTTATTTATTAAAGTTACAAAAAACCCTTCTCAACTAGTAAGTACTATTACTTTATAACATAACAACTGTACAAATTTATTACTTTCCTACACTCACTAAAACGTGCTTTTTGAGTTCTGACCATCCAAAACATAAAACGAAAATATTCACATTTCAGTGTGATTTTTTTGCAAAAATGCTTTTGTTCAAGAGTAGTCCTAAGGCAATGAAAAAGCTTCTGCTGTGAACAAACCAAACAGTCATTGACATCACGACTGTAAACTAATTAATAATGATAAAATTTGAAATGTTTTATTAAATGAAAAATTTAAGAATAAAATAATAAAAAAAAGTCCAGAAAAAATTGACGTCAACTGAACATTCACCGTAAGGCAAACTATGGTCAAGTAGATAAAACTACTTGTTCTACCTGATTATCATAGGTTATGTTAAGCGGATGACGCCACTCATGGTGTTTTAGATACAAAAATAAACTCACCAGCGATACTGAATCACCTGATTTGGCTTCCACGCATTCCTACATTCGTAGGCAAGACAATTCTTTACCATTTTGCTTTCTTTCTATTAAAAAGCTCAATTTATTTCACTTATAACGTAGCTTGGACGTTAAATGTCCATTAAAACAACACACATGTAAACTAAGGGACAAAATAAATAAATAAATTTTATGTTCTAGAGAAAAACAGGCTATTGTACAATTATTTTAAGTAAATAAAATGATCATCTTCCTCACAAGTAACCAAAGATTATTAATAAGCGTCTTATTCACTCAAAATAATTGTACAATGGGTTGTTTTTCTCACGAAATTAGAAAAAAATGTGTGATTTATTTTGTCCCTTAACTTACAAGGGAGAGAGAAATACACGATATACAGCCGTGCTCTTCTAACAGCGAGGCTCGATTTCGAGCGCCAAGTCGCTATGCGCAGTCGTTCCAGTTGTTTACTGGGCTTGTTCCAACATAAATCTCAAACTATCCCTGACTGTCACGAGTTTGCGCAGAGGAAGTTTTTTTGAACAAAATTGGCTCTGCGCAAACTCGTGACGGTCAGGGATAGTTTGCAACTAGTTCGAGTTATGTTGGAAACCTTTTATAATTTAGGGAATAGATCTAATACAGTTGTAACATTCCTGACTGCATTGTTCGCCGATTTATAGTAATTCATAATGTCTATAAATAAATCTACACACACCACTGACCAAAGCTAGTTGATTGTGATACCAAGTACCGACACCAAACAAAAGACGATCGCAAGTTGAACTCAATAACGATTTTTCTTCGTTAGAGGCGCTGTTGTTCTAGATTAAATTTGACAAGTTTAAACATCAATTTATAAGTGAGATTATTAAAACTTAAATTTTAGAAAAATGTAATGAATAATGCGTTTTTGGAAACTTAACTCGTACTTTTGATCTGATCATACAAATTATATGACAGAGTTATCTGGATTAATCCGATTTATTCAGAAACGGTTGCGCAACCACAACAAAATCTGTTTTACAGCAATTTATAAAAACAATTGTGAAAGTGATAAAGATGACGACGAGGTAATAGAAAATACGCATTTGCTCATATAAACTTTGCAAAGAATAAAGAATACGCAACACCACGGCATTAATAATTACTTTTTTCTAACATTTAAATATTAATAACCTCAAACTTATAAACTGACATTTAAACTTGTAAAATTTAATCTAGAACAACAGCGCCTCTAACGGAAAGAAAATCGTTATTGAGCTCAATTTGCGATCGTCTTTTGTTTGATGTTGGTACTTGGTATCACAATCAACTGGCTTTGCCACTGACACTAGCGTAGCGACATCTGTTCGAAATATCGGTATTACCCTCCAACTCTTACTTCAAGGTCATCGGTCAGCGTTTGAAAAGAACAAAGGATTTTTTGAAGAGCTGGTCTACTTACCTGTAGTTTTCCGAATACTGGGTAGCAAACTGTGTTGAATAAACAAACGCTTAGCTTATATAATTGGGTTGAAACCCAATCGTTCAGAGCAAATTTCCGAAAACGCCTAAAAACATAAGGAACCTTTGCGCGTAATTGTTTCAGCATGGATTCAAAACAAAAAATTGTAGCTACTGCTGCTGGTATGAATATTTTATTCAAACTTTTACTATTTTTATAGCATTAACAACAAATAACAAATTGTTTATTTTTTAAAGCAAATAAGAACCCTCATTAAAAAATAAATCTTATGATTATAGAAAATAAATTAAAAAAAAATTCTGTTTTTCAAGCATATCTACAGTTGTTTTAATTACAAATTTTAGAAAAACCTATCGAAAGGAAACCAATTTGGTGGAGGTTTTTTAGGTGGTACACCATATGGTTCAGTAGCTTTTAAAAATGCATCTTTATCATTCTCATCCATATTAACTAAATTCTCTACAATCTCTTTTTGTCCATCTTTATCTGTTCGTGTTGTTATACTATATTCTTTATCACCTTGTCTACGTGTAACTGTTGTTTCTTCATTTCCTTGTTGATCTCTAACTGTTCGATGAGTTTCAATAGTCTAAATATGCACATATTAAATTATGAGAGGAAATATAAATATGTTTAAAAAAAACTTACTCCATCAGGTTTTCGAACAGTTTTAGTACTCATGCTTTGTCCATACATAAAAGTTTTTACTTGTGGTTGTGATGGTGTACCTTTGAGAACTGAATCCAAATCACCCATATCAAATCTAGAAATAACTTCATCTTCACATAATTTTTTATTACTTGTAAATTATTCTTACCGTCCATCAATGTCTTGGTCCGATTTGTGTTCTTTGCTTATCTTAGGTTGTTCATATCCTGGTTTTAAGAATTGTTCTCGTAAACTTCTTTGTGATTGATCTTGCTGCTTATGAAAATCTTCTATTGCAGGAAACTGAGGGAAATCTATTTTCAGAAAAAAACTAATTTTTTCATAAGTAATCTTTAATAAAGATCGAATAACTTACCTTTACCAAATGAATTATCGTCAAAGAATGGTTCTCCATTACCTCCAAAGAAGAAATCATGATTTCCAAACACTCCAAAGCTTTTCATCATTTCATTCATCTGATGTTCAAAATATCTATGTACTTCCAAAGGATTTGAGAATATATTAAATCCAAACCGATCATAATTATCTGGAACATATTCATTGTTGTTGTCTCTGTCTCTACAGAAGATGTCTTTAATTAGTATATTCACATTTAAAACAAAACTGACTTACCTTGTAATAACTTCTTCTCTAACAGAATTCTTTGGTATTGGCCTACAATTCAAAAAGACAAGTTATTAATTAATAAATTAAAACAAAACCAAATGTTGTTTTACAGACTAAATTACAGATTATAAACTGAAAACTTGAAGACATTTTGAAGTGTGATTAAAACATTGAAGTTAGGTTTTATCATTTTACATCCCTAAATAGTAGATAAAACTTCAAAAGAGGTTGATTTGTAAAAACTGTGTAGAACTAAACTTAATTCTATTAAAGAATTCTTTTTAAGAGCATTGCAATAACTACCATAGGAATGCATTCTACATTCATTAAGATGATTAGAATCATGACAGAAATAGAACACTGGTTGATCTTTAAAAATTATATAAATTTATTCAGTTAAAGAACTTAAATACTGCCAGTTCAATTTCGAAATAAAGCATTTACGCCACAGAAATGTATAAAAGATAAATTTAAAATATTTCTATGGAGCATTAGTTATGAAGTTTTAAATGTTATATTAGTAAATAATTGTAAAAAATGTGATATTTACTTGTTGGTGTTTAAACTATGATCACTATCACTGGCTGGAAACCCTAAATAACTTTTAATCCGATTCAGAAAGTTCATTTCAAACTGCTCTCACACTTTTCTACTTGCACAATAATTTTGTTATTTGCGTTACAAAATCAGTTTTCGTGTTTACTTGAGTAATGATTGTTCTAGAATTTATCTAAATTGTCAATGTCATTTTTTTTAGAAGAAACCTGTTTTACCGGCTTTGCATGTTTCTAGAGTCCTACATAATAATTACATAGGAACTCTATATGTTAGCAAAGCCAGTTGATTGTGATACAAAAGCTGTATTCTTTTTATAAGACTTCGTCTTTCAACTAAGATTTACTAAGCTAAGATTAGAGTGAGATTTAACTAAGCTTGCTGTGAAGTAAAAAGAACATGCAAATACGATCTAACCTTAAATTCGTAACATTTATTATTTATTAAAAGTTTTTATACAGTAGTTATTACTTTTACGTAACCTTAATGCTCAAGGCACAACATTCGGTTCCATTCCATGTGCATCAACCTAAATGTTTCATCCTGTCTCAATTCAAACTTAGTTCAAAAGCCAGTTAAAAACCAAGCTCTGTTGGAGCAAGGTGGGAGTAAAATATCTTAGTTGAGTTTCAGTATAGACTCACTTACAGCAGGTAAAAAGAACAAGTGGTGTTACTAAGATACCAAAAATAACTAAACTCACTTTATTCTCACTTAAATGTGGTAAAAAGAATCACCTAAAGTCTGACATGCGACACCAAACAAAAAACGATTGCAAATTGGGATTCATTAGCAATTTCCCCCCCGCTAGAGGCGCTGTTATTAGACGTTAAATTTGACAAGTTTAAATGTCAGTTTATAAGTTTGAGGTTATTAAAATTTAAATTTTAGACAAAATAATTATAAATGCCTTGTTGTTGCATATTGTTTGTATAAGCATGAGTGTTTTCTATTTCCTAGATGTCATTTTCATCACTTTTGCAATTATTTTTTAAATTGCTGTAAAAAAGATTTAGTAGTGGTTGCATAACCGTTTTGTAAATAAGCTGGGTTAACCTAAATAACTGTCATGTAATTTGTATCATCAGATCAGAAATTAAGAGTTAAGTCCCCAAAAACACGTTCAATATGCAACAGGAATTTTTAAAATTACTTTTTCTGAAATTTAAATTGAACCCATTTTAAAAATATTTCATAACTTATGGGCACAGTATTAAAAATGCATAAAGGACAATGCTAGCCTTAATTAAAAAGTTAACGATGTTTTAAGTGCTACACGTCTTTTCACACTGTGGAAAGATAAGAACTAACATGACCTTCGGATTACCTTATAATATGGCCATAATTAATGGCATTTAATCTCACTCATTATTCACAGAAGGTTAGTGGTAAAATTATAAGAAGCACAGTAGCTTGCTCATATTTAATTGACACATTAAGTTGTATATTTGTACTCTCTTCTACCTACAAAGGCTTATGTAAGATAAATTTTATTTCACATTCATGTCATTTTATCTTTGCATTTTAAATGGTTTAAGTTAAATATTGACATTTCATTCATTAGAAAACCTCTATCTTAGATTAAATTATACCAAAAAAAAGCTAGGTGTAAACTTATCTTCTACCAGTCTCTTTTTATTACTACTGCTGTTCATTAAATCTATATAAGTTTGAATGGTTTCTGTAAGGTTCAATTCCTTTTTTTTATTCAGGTGCGTAGAGTTGATATGCACATTCAAAACAACTCTTGGAGTGTATATATTTTATTAAATACTCTAAAAGTGCTTTTAGCATCACATACAATATTATTGTTATCATTAAAAGATGCCAATTGATAATACTGCTAAAATATTGAGGAAATCTTGCTAGTGACTAGATAAATAAAGCTACTCTTTAGGTGTGCAGCATGATAAAATTGCTTATTAAAATATTAAAATTAGAGTGATAAATCGAGCGATTCCATTTCATAATCTTGCAAAATCCTACAAATTAGATGATTTTAGTATGTTATTATCATCATTAATTATCACGATTATACTTACGAATCCTCTGCCATTTCATAAAAATCATGTTCAAAATCCTTATTCTTTTTAGTGTCCATTGTTTGTATTGGTAATGTTTCTGAAATATAAAATCATTATCTAGTATTCTAATTTTAAGTATTATTACTCATACCAGAAAGGGGTGGAACTATGGCCGTACTCAAATATTCAGTATTTAAATATGGTGGTAACACATTGTCATCTTCTTCATCTTCATCTGGCTGTAATTGATGAGAATCAACCATTTCCAACCACTGACTATTATGAGTTCTAAATCTTTCTATACATATACGTTCACCCCATTCAGGATTACGTTCAGTTATTATATTAAGGCAGGTATTGCATATCTTACGAACTGCTTTATTATTGTCCAATAGAAGGTCTATTAGGTAAGCAGGAGCATCTACAATTTCAAACGCATTAGTACTTAATTTATAAATAATAAATAACCAGATTTATAACAATTTCCAACCTGTATTGTTAATAACATAATCTGCAGATACATCATGAGAAAGCAATACAAAGAACAGATAGATTATTTGTAAAACCATTTCATCATCCTCTTGATAAGCTTTTAAGAGATCAATACAAGATACAATAACATCTGAATCACACAACAATGTAGCACAACCTTCATCATATGCAGCAGTACCAAGAAGTACAATTACCTAGAAATTTTAATTTTATATTAGTGAGAAAGTTCATTACCTCTAAATAATTAACAAATTAACTGTTCTCACGTTTTACATTAGAAAATGCTATAATTATTATTATAAGCTTTATTATTTGAAAGTATGTGATCAAATGAATTCGCTAAATTAACGATACTTTCATACCTGCAGTTGTAAATCGGGTTCTACATTGTTACCAGTAATAACTCCTTTTAGCTTTGCCAGCATATTGAAATGTTTAAATATCTCACACCAATCTAAATCAGGTAGATGAAGATTTGATAAAACTCCAAGGCACTCTAAAACAAAGTTCTCATTCTTTGACTCAGTTACAGCTTTTGCTAAATCACCAACAAATTCCTAGAAATGAAAAGTCTATTTTTATAAACTCCATTTTCATCAAATCAGAAATATAACTTACAATAAAACTGGCTCGAGTAGAATCATGTTCAGATATATTATGTATCATCTTCATGAGCAATGCATCTTGATAGCGAAAAGCCCTAGTCATTAAAGATTGCAATCTGCTGTTATCAGCCATCTGTTGTGCATTACTAGGATGAATGGCAAGGTTAATACACAAAGCTACCATAACTTGGTCAACTTGATCTGCAGCGCTTAAAAGCAACATATCAGTTATCTGAAAACAGAAAAACTTCAAATAACAAAACAAGGCCACATAATAAAATTTATACCAGAGATACACAATCTGTATATGCAAATTGAGCTATTACATCTTCATCATAACTTAAATGATACAACAATTTTATAACGATATCTTGATGCCTATCATCTCCTAAAAATACATACAATAATCACAATGAACAATTAGGTTTTCTTTACTTCTTACTTAATAAACTAACAAACTTAGGCAAAAGACCATTATTCACCATTTTCAAGCGTAAATCTTCATCAAATGATAAATTAAATAAAAGCTTTAAAGTGAGATGTACCAAATCCGCATTGTTGAATTGTAACAACCTTGGTAGTTTGTCTACAATATTTATTTCAGCCATGTCATCTTTATTACTTTGCATTAAAGAAAGCTTCTTTAAAAATGTAACTGCTAAAGCTAATAAATCGACATTATCCCGATCCAAGGCTTTTACAAGATACACTACAATATTACGCTTGGTCATCTTTTCTTCCACAGTTTGATCTTCAGCCATATTCAATAACAAATAAAAGGCTACTCTTAAAAGTTGTTCTTGTTTTCGAATCAAAGTTCTATATCGTTTTGCTTTTTCTTCTTCAGTTAACTGCTTTTTCTCATCAATACTGTCAGTTGAATTAGTGAGATCATCATAAATACTACCTTCCATTGAAGTTTTCAAATTTATATCATTAAAGTTTCCTGATTTAGGTCGTACAGGTTCTGGTATGCGGCTTTTATGAATTTCTGTCATGCTAGTACTCGTTGGGCAGGATTTCTTAATAATAAATGGTTCTGTAGGGGTTTTTGTTCCTTCCATATCAGCCTTCCATTCTTCATATCTACGCATTTCAAAATCTATAATGTCCATACATAGTGAACCAATCTACAAATAACCGACAGTAATAATAACCTATAATTATTGTTTAAACCTACTTTATAATGTAATACAACAGGATGAAAACATGTATGAGATGAAAAACAGAAAAATGTAAATATTAAATTGGTACTGAGAACAATGCTTCTTTTCCAGTCTTCTCGTAAAACCCTTGCAAGAGCACTCAATACAGTTTCTAAAAGTTAAATATAAATAAATATTCAAAGTATGTAAATTAATAAATATCATGAGTACAAACCATTCTTTGAAAGTGATTCTAAATTTTCAGGAGCTCTTGCAAGCTGCAATATTAAATGTGAAGATTTAATTTTATCTGGAAGTTCTTCATACAGTAATTCTATGTATTCGTTTAAACAATTTATGTTTGCTACTTCTCCACTTGTTGGGGTATTTTTGCCAGAATTTTCAATATCTACAAAGCTTACGTTCTTAAGATTTTAATAAAACACCTTTTTTAAAATATCAACTTGCCTTCAGTACTACTTTGGGGTCGTTTGCGTTTTTTAAGATAATAAATAGTTTGTTCAACTTCAACTAATCTAGAGGGATGTATCAAATCACACTGTGCTAAAACCTCTTTTGCTAATGCGTTACAATCTGTGCGAGTATTTAGCATTGGGAGATCAATAATCTTTTTCATGTTCTGAAAAGAGTTAAACATTATATTTAATATCTGTCTTGTTACTATACTTAAGAAGTTTGAAAAGAAGTAATATGGTAATATTAACTATGACTCACTCTTTTTTCCCCATATAAAACATTCTCGTTGTCTCCTAATATTTGAACTTCTAATTCGTAATTTAAAACAATGGCATTTAAAGTTGGATGAACATCTAAAGTACCTGGTTTGCGATCACTAAATCAAAGTAGATTGCATTTAAACAAGAATACTTCGATAACTATTAAGAATTTTGAGTATAAAGTAAAATTATGATAATTGGTGTACTTACGTTCGCATAAATTTAGCGTCTTCTGGATCCATACTGTAAAATAATCTATATACAATATAAATAAAATATGCTACAATCAATATAAGACTGAATAGCACCGATAATAAATTTACTATTGTTACTAACATGCAATAAATAACCACAACAGAAACGTCATTTTTGTTGCTGTAATTTTGACAGTTGTAAAAGAGTCTACTGTTTTATCGATCTATGAACCACTTTTTTTTTTTTAATTTTCTTGTGGCGCGGAATTTAAACAATAGTTGCAATTTTTTAAAACAAAATGCTAAGCCTACAATCTTTGTTAAAAGGAGTATTTCAAAGAAGATACGCATTACAAAATGTGGCAGTTAGTAGTTTCCAGCAACTAGACTTAAAGTGTGCAATGAAGGTACTTATGTAAACTTAACGTTTTAAAATTAAAAATATGTTTTCATAATGATTGGTTTGTCTCTCCCAGTGATAACATTGTACACAAACAACGCGTTGGTTAATCGCTCTAGCATAATGAAATTTATAAAAATGTATTCATTTTAATTTATTTAAACAATAATAAGTAAATGTAGAGTTAAACTTAAAATGTAGAATTTATTGCAGGTGTCATAGTGCATTGTGTTTATTTATAGTTAGCAAGCATAATAGAATCGCATTCACTGCATGCATTTCCTAATTAATTTCATGTTACCCACTAAAATTATAAGTGTGGAGAAGTGTAGCTTTTCAAAATATTTTCTCTTTTATAGGTAAGCTCCAGATTTAGATTTAGCGTGACTGTAACTTCTAATTCATTACAAATATACCTACATATCTAAAAATGTTCATTATTTGTAAATTCGATATTTTAGTAGGTAGCCATAATTCTTATCTTTAAAAAAACATTAGATGTTATTTTCTTAAAAAGGCAGTACACTTGGGTCTCGACCTTTAAATCAAGAATCAGTATATTCTTAGATATACAGTGTGTCCTAGACTCAAGGCACATGGCTCATCATGGGAATTTTGTTTTTTTTAGAAGAATCCACAGCTTACTGGATATTAGCTAGAAACAAGAGTTGCCAGGTTCCAGATAGTAAATTGAAAATCAGTTTATTTTAACACGGAGAAGGCACCTTCGATTCGATTTTGAATACTAAAGTATAGAGTGTTGGGCTTAGCCTTTTTGAAACATTTACTTATTTAGATGCGACCTCAGCGTTTGAAGCAATTTTAAATGCCAGCAATGTACCCAATTTTAAGTAGATAGAATTTCCAGGTACGTTTATGCAGCTTAGACATAGCCTTATTAATTTATTATTATTATCCACCCACAGATAAATGTGTTAAAACATTTAATATATTCAGTGCCAGTTCGACATACCTATACTTGACTTTTTAAAAATCAGTCTCCTAACTTTCTGAGTTTTATGTTGTTTGAAAAACATTTGCTGCATCTGCTTTAATCAGCTGACAGCATCCAGATTATCCAAGACCATCTTTCCAGCAAGGCCCATGATGTACGGGCCTTGGGCGTCACAATTTTTGTCACACTTTGTTTTATTGTGCGCGATAAATCTGTAGTTAATTTACTAATTAAAACATAAATGACAAATCTTAAATATGTCAAATTCATCTCCAAAGAATAGTCGCAGTAGGGATACTCCATCTTTGCTCGTAAAATTTGATTTTACTTTTTATCTTAAATTAAATGGGAAAGTGAAAAATGTTATAAGTTTTCAGGAAAAATACAAATATATGAGGAGAAAATACAAAATCCCTCTGTAATCTAAGCCACTGGACATTTTAGGACACTTGTTTATATGAACTTTTTTACTTATAATTAGCCCAGGAATTATCTATTAAAATTCTTTACCATCATTAGGAAACACTCTGTATATAAATAGGAATTTTCGTGAAACAATCTTTTAGCGTAATCGATTTAGATTTATAAAAAAAGGGAACAGCATGAGGTCAAACTGTCTTAAATCATAACTTTAAAGTACATTAAGCGTCAATAAGATTTTACAAGCCGAGTTAATAGATAAACAACCCGGTTTACAGTACTCAAAGTGTCATTCTGGCACAGCGATTATATGACCCAGAAATATTGTGAACGGAGTATACTATATTGTCAATTACATCCAAAGTACATTTAGGAAAAACCTCATGTTAATTTTCTTAAAATGTAATTTCTTCTTAAGCACGCTTTGGATATAATTAACAATTTACATACATAAACTACATCACCTGATGCGGTGACACTGATAATTTGACAGTGAGATTATTTATGTAGTGTCTTGTTTGTTTGTGACCAGAAAAGCCAGGGTGACAAACATAACTGGATGTTTTTAGTCTGAAAAATAAAGAAAAAAATGAACTTTAAGTTAGTTGACAAACATTTTTAAGAATATACAGTATTTTCAGAAGAATGAAATGACGTCATGTAATGACGTAGTGTGACACTTCCACACTGTATTTTTAACATAACCTCAATTTTTCGGATAAAAAGTGTAAAAAAACAGATTTTATTATTATTTTTATTCTATAGCATATGTTAAAGTGTGCTTTGTTCAACTTAACATATGTTGCTAAAAGCAACACTTTAACTGCAAGGGTAGATAAAGTAAATAGTAAAGTATTACGGGTTTACATTAACGTTGGTAGTTCTGACTTACTATGACGTCATTTCATTCTTAACGTAAAAATTCTATTGTATATGTCAAATAATATCACGACATATCAATGGAAACAAAAACTAAATCAGAGTAAGATTTATTAAACAATATAATTATACAAGATGGACTGCTAATACAACTTCCGTTAAAACCGGAAGCGATTTTGAGTATTCCACTTACAGTTAGTCGAAAACTGATAAATATATTATTTTAATACCTCAAGTTTCAGAACTGTTTCAAAGTATCAGAAAATGGCGGGTTGTTTCCACTTCTCGTTAACACCCTGTGCTTAGAGTAACAAAAAATAGTAGCCCGTGGAAAACAATGGAATTTTTAGTAGTAAACTGTTTTTAAAACAACTTAGTATGCTAACAGAAGAAAAAATGTGCTTTTGTTTACCAGAGCAAAAGAATGGCTAAAAAAAACAAAACTCTTTAGGTTACTGTATATGGAACGCTCTCCAAGAAAACGTTTATGACAGCCGCCAAGAATCTTTTGAAAATTTGCAACAGTTTTGTGGCAGAATCAAAGAATTGCGGCCAGAAATGTCCTAAAATAACTAAAAGATTTATCTTACAGTTTAAATCTAGATTAAGGAGTATTACAAATGGCGGGTTAATCCAAAATACTCACAGATAAATTTTAATAGTCATAAAATCTGCTTTTGGAAAAACATTTTTTTGTTTATTATTTATCACTGAATTACTTTCCTTTTAAACATTTATTTTTCATTTTTATAAAGTGATCAAAGTTTGAAATTAATATCTGCTACCTGTCAGCAGCCATTAACTGTTAAACAGGACGAATTTATTTATAAAATCGTTAGATTCTTAAAGCTACGACAGAATTTAATTTTTTAAACTTAGGAAACTTTATAAATTTATACTGTGGGCACATTTGGGGAAAAGCTAACATTTCTAAATTTAGAAACCTCAAGGAAAATACAAGTATCTACTGATTTATTAATCTAATCAATTTACTTCAGCAAAAATTACTTATTTTGTCAGAGATAAGGTCAAATTAATTTATCTATTGTTACACATCTACTCCACTATAATCCAATTCACTTCCAAGGCAATGTTCAGATTTTAAGCAGGTTGTCTTGAAACGTCTGAACTAAGGAGGAAGAGAATACAGAGTTACGTCATCAGCCGAAGCATGAATGAATTTGATTATTTAATATTTAAATTTTATTTTTATTTTATAATTATTTAAAGAAGATCGCAGTAATTAGAAATCCTCAATTAAAATCAAAACGAAAAGTAATTTCAAAGTAAATGATTCAGCCACAAAACGCGACTTCGCTTGGTGACGTCACAAACAATGACGACTTTATTTCTTGTTGTTGTTGGTTATCAGACAACCTGTACGCTATCTATAAACCTTGATTTAATTTATTGTTTATCTCACTTGAGCCTTTTGTTCTATATTAAAATTGATTACTAGTACTTGTTCATAACAATAATGCGACTAAACAAACAACAAAGTGTAACAGTTCGTTAGATATTTGTATAAAAATACTCTTATTACGGTTGTATTTCATACAAAATATTATATCGTTATTCATTAAGTTTGTTTTTTGTTTCAGCCTTATTTACTTTAACGTAAAAATTAAATTAAGTGATAAAGAAGATAAATTAAAATAAATTTGCTTTTAGATGTCTACGGCAAAAAAACGTGTAATCGTAGATGTTGATGTTGGAACAGATGATGCTTTAGCACTGCTTGTATTATTACATGCAGAGAAGAATGGTCTTGCAAAAATCGAAGCAATTAATTGCTCTAAGGGAAATGCAAGCTTAAAAGATGTTACTAGAAATGTAATAAGATTGTTAGAAATTCTTGACAGAACAGATGTAAGTATGCGATCTTTCTTTATGTTTTAAATGCTTATTAAAGTATCTAACAAAATATGTTGTCAAGTAAGCTATGCAAGGCCAGTCCAAGACTTAGGCTATGCCTAAGGCGCCATTATTTAAGGGGCGCCAAAGTACCTAGGGTTGCTCTCCTGATTTATTTCGAGTCTTCAAATCCAAGGACGACCTGTCATGCTTGCTTCAAAATCTAAGGGTGTAAAATGAACTAGCACTGAAGTTGTGAGCTCCGCGTCAAGTGTTATTTAAATGTCTGCGAACAAGCTAATTACTGTATTTTTATTTTATACTTTGATTGTAAAACGAGTCTTATCTCTATAATAGAATCATATGAATTACTTTGACAAAAGAATAACGTTAAAAAGTATACGTAAAACGCGCCAGTTTCTGTTGCACCATTTTGCACCAACGACTTTGATTCAGCTACCCGTTGAATGCTTGTTAACTCGGTCTTCTGGGATTTCTCCCGATTTTATACTCAAAAGACATTTTTGGGCAACTAATTTGAATTATGATAAAGTGCAATATTTATTATTTACCTACTTAATTGTACTTTTATAATAAACAGGGAGTTCCACAAAGTAACATTGAAGAAATTAAATAATTCGAACTAAGTTTGCTGTTTAGCTGTTTAGCTGTTTTTGTCGATTTTTATTAAAATTTTTAATTTCGACTTTTTACATGGAAATATTTGTCATATGGTCATAAAAGAAAATATTCTATAGTACTCAGATTTGCTAGCTAGATCGGTTTCATTCTTTCTTCATAACTTCAAACTAACGCCAAAAAGTGTATACAGAATCCTCTGTTTTTCTGGTATGGTTTACATTGCAGAAGCGGATGTTAAATTAAAATCTATCTTACTTAAACATACATGTTGTATAAAAACAAGATTCTTATCAAATTCCGCTATGGTCTAACAATACTATGAGATCGGTCACAGTTCGATAGATTGTGTGTTATTTGCAAGTTCCCCATCTAGTTTAACAAATAGTTCGCAAGTCAATCCTGCTCATATCGTATAATCCATACATTTTCCTTCTTTAGGTCATTTCTGGTAAGACCTCCACGTTGAGTTTTCCTTCTATCCGTGGTTTTTTCTATGATTTTCACATCAACTGAAGTGTTTTAGGTTGTGTTGTTTGTAGAGGTCACGACAGAAAAATTCGGATGATTTCTGAAAAAGTATGACTAAAGACATAGTAGTGAAGAGAAAGTTTCAAATAGGTAGGTATATTTACTGGAAGCAATCTAGCTACCTTGGAATCCCATTCTGTAAGAACACCCAAAAAATAATTATTATAGGCATGACAACACTCAACAAGCACGACAACCCTTTTCTCAGAAGACTCGCTGATAGGCCCGTGCCCTAATAGACGCGACAGTACATGCTATAACAACTTAGAAAATTCCTAATCTAAACATGCAAAAATGTTGCAGTTCGAAATTCAATTCTGTCTCTGTAGCGCTGAAGCAAATAGCCTTGTGGACATACTGTATACATAATGCATTGGGCATATTGGGATTATATTGAGATCACCAAACTCTAAAATAGAAATCACATTTTTAATTAAAAATCTGATTTTTAGATTCCAGTATACAAAGGTGCAACAGAAGCACTAATTCCGCCAGAAACACCAATTCCTCAGTTTCACGGTAAAGATGGATTTGGAGATTTAGAACATGAAAAAGAGCCTGACGTCAGTATAGTACAGAAAGATTCTGCATCAGTGGCTATGCGCAATTTAGTTATAAATAATCCAGGACAAATTAGTTTGATATGCATTGGTCCACTAACAAACATCGCATTGACCATGAAACTTTTCGATGATTTTGCACCAAATATTAAAGAAATATTTATAATGGGAGGAAATTATGCGGGTACGTTAAAAATCCAAAGTTGAAAACTGCTCATTATAAATCTTCATTACAGCAACAGGAAATGTTACGGAAACGGCAGAATTTAATTTTTATGTGGATCCTGAAGCTGCTTACATAGTTTTGGAAAATGCTCAATGTCCTCTAACTATAGCTACGTGGGAAACCTGTTTGAATACTCATTTAACGTTTGTAAGTGTAAAATAAAACAACAAACAAAAATGCTTATATCTAATGTTTCTTTTAATAGAGATGGCGTTTTGATGTACTGGGGTCAAAGAATACACCAATAATGGAACTTTTAAATAGAGCAGAAAAAAGTATATACCCAGAAAAGGAAAATCCTCCCGATTCAATATGGTATCCATGTGATGCTTTATGTGTAATTGCGATGCTGTATCCAAATGAAAGTATTACAAAGCAGAGTAAACATAATGCAACAGTTGAATTACATGGAAGTAAAACAAGAGGCCAGATAGTTTTGGATCATTTGAAACAAAAAGATCCCAATGTTACTATGTTGGAGAAAATTAATGATGAATTCATTAAAGAAATTTTGCTACAAGCTACATGAATTTTATAAATTGATACTTTGTCAATAATAAATGTGACTTTTGGATTAAATAATTAAAGAAAATATATTTTTGTTTCTCATCTGTTGGTAAAATGTGGTTAATACAAACCAATTGGAGTTATTGAAGAAATTCTCTATTAATTCTTTATTCTAAATTGTGGTTACATTCTTTATTGTGGCAAGCTTATTGTGTGTATTTCTAAACAAAAGAAAACACCTTGCGGTATTTTGCCAAAATATAATTTTAAATCAAACTACAAATTTACCTAGATTTAAGAATTTGGGAATTTCGGTAAAAAAACTGAAATTTGTGATAATCTTATGCACAAGGCTTCTCACTGATCTTTTTAGTTAAAATTTAAAAGATCTTAAAAACACAAGTATAGTTGTCCAATACGCAGTATGCCTAGTTTACGGGTCCTCCCCTGAATGTTTGGGAATAGGCAACATGTCTTACAATTCAGATATATCTCTGTGTAATTATAAATTATAAAAACAAAATGGATCATGTTTGTATAGTTTGTTTTCTATCATACAAGTTAATGTTTTTTTTAGAAAACACAGTACTAAAAATAACTATAAATATTATAAAACCTTAAGAATTTAATAATAAACAAGAAAACTTATTTAACAAAAAGAAAGTAAACAAAATGAACAGGTTTGTATAAAAGTTAAACAATAAATATAATTATAAACAAACAACATTTATGTCAAACAGTTGACTTTGTCGGTTTTTAAATTCATAGCAAACTATGGTTCAATTAACAAGGGTTGAACTTTTTAAAGAAAAGCCGTGCTGCCTATTTCCAAACATTCAGGGTAGGACCCGTAAAATGGGCATGCTGTAGAGTCTGGCATGTACAAACACGGCAAATACTATACTATAGCACCAATTTTCCACT
>VTPC01002522.1:57071-107370 GCA_011009095.1 Ignelater luminosus | reverse complement strand
TTAAGCTAGTAACAAGCAATCATTAAAATCTAAGTTCCCAGTAGGCTGAGATTTTTCCGTAGGGTGTAGCTCAGACACAACGCATGCCAACACATAACCTATAAACTGATGGTTTTGTCTTGTTTCTAATGCAAAATGTCAATTTGACAGATAATTTTTCGGAATAAGCTAAGATATGATTTTTTCTTTCATAGCCTCCTGGGAAATTAAGTTTTAATGATCGCATTATTTCTTTTGATCTGATCTAGTAATGATTGAAACAGAAAATGATTATATTTTGTAAATATCCCTCGTATTTGAGTACTAGTACGACTAGTACTTGACGTACTTGAACAAAAGCGCCAAAAAGCTAAATACGGGACATGCGTGGTTCAGTACACGCGACAACCTTTTTTTTTGACACATCTTTGCTGTCACCGGTAGTAGGTCCATGTGGCAAATTTAATATTATTTATAAAACTTACTTGACGAAATAAACTCGAAATAATGGCAGACGCAACTGGAGAAAAGATGTCAAAGAAGTAAGTGCTAACTCTATTTAGGCGTTTCTCTAAGTAAATACTGCTGTTTAAATGCATAGTGTGAAATAACCTCAGCATGTTGCAACATTTTCGCGTGTTTAACGTACTGAGGAATTCCCCATATTTGGGGTGTTCGTATTCTCAATTAATAAAGAGGTATGTGTGATATTTCCTAACAAAATTATTTATATATCTGTAATTTTTCAGTGAACTGAAGCGCAGGTTGAAAGCTGAACAGAAGGCCAAAGAAAAAGCTGAAAAGTCTGAAAAAGCAGCTCAACAACCACAAAAGGTAGCCGTAAAGAAGGAATCTGAAGAAGATATCAGCCCTAATGAATATTTTAAGTTACGATCTCAAGCTGTTGCTAAATTAAAGGAACAAAGTTATGATCAACACCCTTATCCTCATAAATTTCATGTATCAACTTCTTTAGAGGATTTTATAGCAAAATATTCTCATTTAAAGGAAGGTGAAATTGTAGAAAATGATGAAGTCAGTGTGGCTGGTCGTATACATGCTATTCGAGAATCTGGTGCCAAATTGATATTTTATGACTTACGTGGTGAAGGTACCAAGATTCAAATTATGGCCACGGCAAAGTATTATGGAGATGAGAGCAAGTTTACTGAAGATACTGATAAAATAAGAAGGGGTGATATTGTTGGGATAGAAGGATTACCAACTAAAACAAAAAAAGGAGAGTTATCAATTATGCCAAGAAAATTAAAATTATTATCTCCATGTTTGCATATGTTGCCACATTTGCATTTTGGACTAAAGGATAAAGAAACGAGATTTCGACAAAGATATCTTGATTTAATTTTAAATAATCGCGTACGTAATATCTTCGAAACTCGTTCAAAGATAATTGCATATGTGCGACGGTTTCTGGATGAACTTGGCTTTTTAGAAGTTGAAACACCAATGATGAATATGATTGCAGGAGGTGCTACTGCCAAACCATTTGTTACATACCATAATGAATTAAATATGCAATTATATATGAGAATTGCCCCTGAATTGTATCATAAGATGCTTATAGTAGGTGGTTTAGATAGAGTCTATGAAATTGGACGCCAATTTAGAAATGAAGGCATAGACCTAACCCATAATCCTGAATTTACAACATGTGAATTTTATATGGCTTATGCAGATTATAACGATTTGATGACAGTAACAGAAAGTATGGTATCAGGAATGGTTCATAGTATATTTGGTACTTATAAAGTTAAATATCATCCTGATGGGCCAGAAGGTGAAGAAGTTGAAATTGATTTTAAGCCACCTTTCAAAAGAATCTCCATGTTGCCTGCACTTGAAAAAGCACTGAATGTTAAATTTCCACCTGCAGATGACTTGTCAACAGAACAAGGTATGAAATAATAAGAATTCTATATTATAAATTGTGCAAGGTACATTGAATTAATTTCTAATTTCACTTTTAAAGTATAGTACTATTAGCTTTTAGATAGTGATTATAGTTGAGGATGATGCAATAATTAAATTTTTAGGTAATAAATTCTTGAGTGACCTCTGTGTCAAACATGAAATAGAATGCCCACCACCAAGAACATCAGCACGCTTATTAGACAAATTAGTGGGAGAATTTATTGAAGAGTCGTGTATCAATCCTACTTATATTATTGAACATCCGCAAATAATGAGTCCTCTAGCAAAATGGCATAGGTCAGTACAGGGACTTACAGAACGGTTTGAATTATTTGTTATGAAAAAAGAAATTTGTAATGCTTATACCGAGTTGAATGATCCTGTTGTACAAAGGGAAAGGTTTGAACAGCAAGCTAATGATAAAGCTGCTGGTGATGAAGAAGCTCAATTAATTGATGAAAACTTTTGCACAGCACTAGAGTATGGCTTACCACCAACAGCTGGTTGGGGTATGGGTATTGATCGACTTACTATGTTTTTAACAAATTGTAATAATATCAAGGTTAGTTGAATTTTTAAACTTAGTTGATATAATTTTGTTAAAATATTTTGTTGTTATTTAGGAAGTCTTGTTGTTTCCTCACATGAAACCTGATGATCCTAATAAGCATAATAAGGAAGAAGAAGCAGCAGCAACATCATCATCATCATAATGTGTAAAATTAAATTCATCTATCCAGTGACCTTCAACAGTTAATTTACTTACCTTGTGTTCTAATTATTAAATAACTTTTAAAGAGTAAATAAAAACAAGAAATATTGTGTAATACATCATAATTTCTATAGTGTTCATACTTTCAAGTATTAATCAGTTTTGATGTATTCAAGACTTAAAATTTGTTTTAATTAGTAGTGGCCCAAGAAAGGGCTTAGAATGTATCTTTAGTTATTGTGGTGTTGTGAATTTTTGTAAAACAATATTTATTTTAATTAATTTAATTTGCACATTATGGAAACAATAAAGACACAATTTGTTTTAATATCTTTTACTACAGATTGATTTATTTAATGCAAATTGTAAATAAAACCTGAAAAGGTTTAAAAGCTTGAGAATGACTAATTCTTTTAATTTTATTGGTATTATATCACAATTGAAATAAAAATATCTATACCGATAGAGATAAAAGCAACTGTTTGACAAACTGATTACTAGGGGATTCAAATTAAATTTTTCCATATTTTAAAATTAGTTGATTTTGACACAAAGAAGGCATCCTGCCTGTTATTATTTGTGTGAATTCAAATTAAGTGATCCACCAATTAAAACAATCGACTTGGCTCAACTCATTTATGTTATGTATATAGATCTGTACTTGAATCTATAGTTATTTTATGAGCTATAGAGTAACTATAGTATTCCAAAAGATATAGTGCGTTTATGACTTAATTGCTACTTAGCTTACAGTAAATTTTACAAGTTCGTCACAGCAGGGTGTCATAAATCCGCTTACCTGTGAAGACCTTTTCTAACATTGACACAGGGTCGTATTGAGATAAGTTTTACTTTCGTAAATACTTTTAAACTAAAATGTTAGAAAAATAAATTATTTCAATACGGTCCTTGGTTTACTTACCCAATTGTCTCTGACGCGCGTGCCACTATTTGTATTTGTTGATTTTTATGAGGGACTCGCTGTGAAATGCTTAAGTAGTCAAAGTCATAAACGCACTATATATTTTGGAATACTCTACTTGAATCGTCTGCTGTTAAGGTAGTTTTGAAGGTAAGTGAACTATATTTTTAATAATACTGATCACAAATTACTATTAATTTAAATTGCAGTTCCAATAACCATGAATTTCTAAGTTGTTACAATAATGGAATAGTAGTCATTTATGCAACTAGTATATAAAGCACATTTTAATATGAGTGGGAAAGTTTAAATAGCGAGCGTAAGCGCCAGAGGTGTCATCTAGCAAATTTAATTACAGTCCAAAATGCAACCAACGCTATCTAACGCATAATGCTTGTAACGAAGATTTCCTCTAATAATTAGAAATGTTTAAAGTAGAATTTAAATTATCATTATTCATTACAAAGTACAGACCGATCTTTAACCAATTGCGTTTCAAACTAGAATAGTTAAAATAGTGATACTGCAATTTTAGAAGTAGTAACTTATAGTGAGTTATTATTAAAAAGTGAGTTTGTAAAGCTCTGATATTATTATTTACTTTAAAAGCTATTAATAGTAATATCCTAATGATAATTATCTTTAAAGTTACCACATAACTTTTTGGTATGTATATTACCATATACAAATTCCTAATACAGCTTTTTTCAGTCATAAATATGCAAATTTGAAATACAAGTTCTTTTAACAAAAACTATTTAAAATTTCCTACAGAAATGTGTATCTGTTGAAGCGACATCTATTAAGAAAATATTGTAGATGGTTGTTTAAACGACCAAATAGTTGCTATTTTAAAATTAATTTGCACCAACGATAATTGCCATCAAAATTGATTGTAGATCAAAATACTTATAGGTTTTAACATCTTATTGATCACCAATCAATTCTGGTGGCAATCAAATCGTTGGTGCAACTGCTGGCCCTACAACGAACAGTATTGTTAGAGGTTGATCTAAATGACATCAAATCTAACAATTCATCATATTTTAATCACAAATTGCTTGCCATAATGTTTTTTGTGCAACTGTGGAAAAACTATGAAACTTATTTCCAAAGCAATTAATTGTTTTAAAACGTGTAAACGCCCCCTAACGACTAATATAAGTACTACATATACATAAGAACACATAAGATGGGTAGGGGAAACGCAAAAAGCGTTATAGTTTGTAAACACAAAGTAAAAACTTTTAATCTCGTACTGTTAATGAAAACTATTCGGAAATGCCACAAGCAATGGTATGATTTGAATTTAGTACCTGCTCACCTTCACAATTTATTATGTAATGTCTGTAAACATGTCCTAGATAGTTAACTTGTAAAAAAGTATTTTTTATAGCGTTTTTGTTTTTTGGCTAAATGTAAAATCTTGTTTATGTTTCCTAATTCTACATTGTGAAATTCCTTAATTTATAACGTAATAAAATACAAAATATATAATAATTGTATACTATAATTTATTCATCTTTGAAGTTTCCCTTGATATAATGTACTATATTTAAGGTGATCAACTTTTTAGAAATTCTGGACAACTATCAATATACAAAAATAACATAAAGAATAAATATTAAAACTCCCTTTTAATCTAGTAACTTCACATTTTAATCTTAAATAGTATTTTGTATCGTTAGGATTAAAAGTGGTGCTTTGTTTGATGAGCAATTGTTTGTATGTGAGATGGAGTGAAGCACAACCAAGCAAATGTAGATAGTGCAAGTTGAACAAAAGCACTTTTAATAAGAATGCTACGAATGCTACATACTATTGCTTCTCAACCAAGAAAGTAGTATGGAATACCTATATATATTACACAATTTTTTATCTTTAAAATAAAGCTGTTACAAACTGTATTGCTAATTAATTATTAAGCTGTTGTTGATTTTACTGGGCTTTGCTTAACACCTAGTATAATAGGTATAGAAGCATAAAACTCTATAATAATTCTCAAATAAAATCTAAATCGCAGTAGTAAGTGTTTAAGGTCAGTATTATGTTACTCTTTGTGGTACCCTAATTAGTAGTAAGCATACGGCTTGGATTAAAATAAACGAACAAGTCTCAGCACCAATACCCCCTACATCATCACTATCACTTACAAAATTTTAAAAAATCACGATCATTTTTCCATTTATCCAGTAATTTTTCTGCTTGAATTACCTTTTCACTTAAAAAATAACAAACATTCTTTAAGATAAATTATCTACTTAACCCTCAAATATTTTGGCATTTGTATATAAAGTACTACATTAAAATTTTATTAAAAGAAAATCAACTCAAATCGTTTTTTCAACACATAAACAATTTTTCAATTATTGGAATTTATATAAAAAAAAGAAAATTAAAAAAACTTTCAAAATTTTACTGCAAATATTTCGATTAATACAAATGGTATAATAAGAGTTAGCGATAAATTAAAAATTATTTTTCCTAGATACATTGTTAAAATCATTTTTTGTTATTCTAAATTTTTCATTAAAACTACATTAATATTATAATGTGTCACTTGCATCTTCACTTTCTTCAAGCTTGACAGTTGAATTATAATGTTCCCCTAATCGATATAAATGTTTATGATACGTTAATGTTAACGGTGGTCCCTCATAATTTTCTCCTTGAACCGTACTAGGTCCAGATGCTTGAATAACTTTAATTGGGCACTTCAACACATTTGAGAGTGCAGTTAACTCTAGTTGTCCACCCCATAACTTTGTATTAGAAACATCCTTGCAGTATTTCTCAAATTGTTCTTCATCAACAATTTCATCATCATCATTATACATAAAAGGTAGAAATTCTTCCTTATTATCACGCATAAAGGCAGCAGTGAGTTTTCTTAATTTGGATACATTTAAACTACTTCTTCCTGTTACTTCTAATTGATGATTTATTGCACAATATAAGCAATTTCCATCTGCAGGTATATTATGAATTTGAAGACCTTCATTTTGTAAAATTGATTTAATTGTATTAAGTTCTACAATCCTAGGACCTTGTTTATTATCCTCTTCTTGCTCTGCAATTCTTTTTTCACGCTCTCTGTCTGCTGTTTGTTTCTTATTCCGTCGTTTTTGAGCTCTTGAGACTCTGGTAGTTGTTTCTTCAGGTTCAGGTTCAGGTTCAGGTTCAGGTTCAGGTTCAGCCTCTATTGGTTCATTGCTTCCTATTTCATTTATATTATCTGTAACTTCTAAATTTTGGAGTTCGGCGGATTGCTTATCATCTAATTCTTTTTCTAATTGCACTATAGTTTCTGCAATTTCTTTCTTTTTCTTTTTATCTCCTTTTGTTGCGGTCTTTTTAAGGGCTTGAATTTTCCCTTGCAAATCTTTTCGTTCTTGCCGATGCTTTTTCAATAACGCTTCTTCCGTTAAAACGATTTCAGCCTCACCATCTTCGGTTTCCATTGTTATAATTAATTAATAGACAGCAACGAGTCTGAAAGTTATTGAACTCGTAAAGCTAATTTAGGTTATGTTTCTGAACGTGCGCAACTTCATTACAACGACGCTAACTTCATTCTTATGGTTGCGTTCATGTCGTTCATGTATATTAAATTAGAAACAGAAAATTTTATAAAATACAAACGCTGTAAAGTGTAAACTGTAATTATATAGAATATGAGATCTTAATTTCATTTTCCTTTCAAGAGTATTATTTAACTGGTATTTTACAGATATTGTAATAAAACATAATAGATAATATTCGAACATTTTCGAATCCCTAAAAGTTTGACAGATTTGACGTTTGTCACATACAATTCGTTCGGTTTTGATTCGGTTTCTTGCATGCGGTACATTGTGCACTACTCGCGTATTCGTCAGCATTAAAAACTTAAATAAAACTGGACTTTTCTATCGGTCCAAAGTTCATTAAGGCACAATTATCTGCATTAAAAATTCCAACCAGTAGTAGATTTGTGGTGTGGCTTCGTTAGGGGGGTACTAAAGAAAATAGAATTAAGAATGTCTTCGCTACGTGTTTTTGGGGCCTTAAAAAGAATTTCCTGCAATAACATTAGATTCAATTATACAGGTACATTTATTAATTTATAAAGATTTGCCACTATATTAAGATAAATATGTACTTTGCACCTAGATATTGAAACTTAAAAAAGATTTTTTCTTACTAGGTCATATTCGCACAATGGCCACAGCTACAGGGACAGAAAGAAAACATACAAAGTTAAAGGTTGTCGATAATATTGCTGTTATTACTCTTGATTCGCCAAATGTAAAGGTAAAGAAAAAATTTGTTTCATAATCAATACTTGTTAAATTATAGAAGCTTATGCAGCTTTTTGGCTCTGCGCTCATAAATATAACTTTTTAGTGTAGCTTAAATTATGTTAACTTGCCTTTAAGTACAAGATTATAAATAGATAAATGATTTATTTCTATTTATTATATTAATTGCAAGATTGATTTAAAAATGTTTTTAATGTTCACAGGTAAATTCATTAAATGCTGAAGTTATGACAGAATTTGATTCACTCTTACATGATATAGAAGCCAATCCACAAATTCAAGCAGCAGTATTAATATCTGGTAAACCTGGTTGTTTTATAGCAGGTGCAGACATAGGTATGCTCGAAAAATGTAAAACTGCCGATGAAGCAAAACACGTGTCACGTACTGGCCAACAAATCTTAGCAGCTATTGAAAACAGTAAAAAACCCATTGTAGCAGCTATCCAAGGTTCCTGCTTAGGTGGAGGTCTAGAAACGGCTTTGGCATGTCATTATCGAATAGCTGTAAAAGATAAAAAGACTGGTTTGGGTTTACCGGAAGTAATGCTAGGATTACTCCCAGGAGCTGGTGGTACTCAAAGACTGCAGCGTTTAACATCTATTCCTAACACTTTAGATATGACCTTGACAGGAAGAACTTTAAAAGCTGATAGAGCTAAAAAACTGGGAATTGTTGACTTGTTAGTTGATCCTTTAGGTCCTGGCTTGGACACTCCGGAAAAACAAACACAGAAATATTTGGAGGATACAGCTGTAACCGTTGCTAAACAATTGGCAACTGGCAAGTTAAAAGTTGATAGATCTAAAAAGAGCATAACTGATAAAATATTAGGATTTGCTTTACAATATGGATGGGTTAAAGATAAAGTCTTTGGTAAAGCACGTGAGCAAGTTATGAAGCAATCAGGAGGATTATATCCAGCACCATTAAAGGTAAAGATTTAAAGAATTCCATAGAAATCTGATTGGAATAATATATGTATACCCATTTGTAGATTGTTGATGTGGTCAGAACAGGTCTAGATAAAGGTCCAAGAGCTGGTTATGAAGCAGAAGCAGAAGCATTTGGTGATTTAGCAATGACTCCACATTCTAAGGGTTTACTTAGTTTATTTAGAGGACAGACTGAATGCAAAAAGAATAGATTTGGAGCACCCGAGAGACCTGTAAAGAATCTTGCAGTAGTGGGAGCAGGTCTTATGGGTGCTGGTATTGCTCAGGTTTCTGTTGATAAAGGATACAATGTCATTTTAAAAGATACTAGTCAAGCTGGATTAAGCAGAGGCATAGGACAAATACAGACTGGTTTTGATACTGCAGTTAAGCGGAAACGAGTTTCAAAGTTAGTTTGTGACGTTTCTCAATATTACATAATTAACTTTATTTAATTTTCATTAAATGGTTGTAGCTTTGAAAAAGATCAGTATTTGTCAAAATTGGATCCCACATTAGATTATAGTTCTTTCCGAAACGCAGATATGGTAATAGAAGCAGTATTTGAAGATATTAACATAAAACATAAAGTTATAAAAGAACTAGAAGCTATAGTTCCTTCACATTGCATTATTGCAACTAACACAAGTGCTATTCCTATAAAAAAAATTGCAGAGGCATCATCTAGACCAGATAAGGTTATTGGTATGTATATTGTTGCTGCAGTCTGTACCGATAAAAGAAGTAATACTTGGTATTTATACTATAGGTATGCACTATTTTTCACCTGTCGATAAGATGCAATTATTGGAAATTATCACAACTGACAAAACAAGCAAAGATGCAACTGCTGCTGCTGTATCAGTAGGTCTTAAGCAAGGTAAAGTGGTAATAATTGTTGGTGATGGACCTGGTTTTTACACAACTCGTATCTTATCTACCATGATGGCTGAATCTATAAGACTTCTTCAAGAAGGTGTTGATCCAAAAGATTTGGATAGATTAACCAAGAAATTTGGTTTCCCTGTTGGTGCTGCAACTCTTGCTGACGAAGTTGGTTTAGATGTAGCTGCACACATAAGTGTCGATTTAGCAAAAGTGAGTATACAAATAGGAATTTAATGAACAGATGTAAAGCAGAAAAATTATAGGCTTTTGGAGAAAGATTTTCTGGTGGCAACCCCAATGTTATAAGGGATTTGGTACAAGCAGGATTCTTAGGTAGAAAATCAGGTAAAGGTGTCTTCATTTATGAAAAGAGATCTAAGAACCGTGAAGTAAATGTTGAAGCCCTTGACATAGTGAAAAAGTATTCGTTAGAACCCAAAGGTGCTTTCGACGATGAAGATAAAACATTAAGAATGGTTTCGAGATTTGTAAATGATGCAGTTTTATGTCTAGAAGAGAAAGTTTTAGCAAGTCCATTGGAAGGTGATGTTGGAGCCGTCTTTGGCTTAGGATTTCCTCCATTCACAGGTGGACCTTTCCGATGGGTGGATTCCTACGGAGCAGATAAATTAGTGGCCAAAATGGAGTCTTACTATAATTTATATGGAGCTCCTTTCAAACCTGCACAAACACTTATTGATATGGCGAAAGATCCTAGCAAGAAATTCTATCCTAAAGATTCATAATAAAAAAGAAGATTCATAAGTGCCTTGTAATTTTCTATTTTTAAAAGATCCTGTATTATGTATTTATCGATTTCATCACAAGTAGGTTCTACATAATATATTCAGGTGTTCTTCATACATATATCTTTTATATAATAATGCGATAGAATTAAGATAAACTTTGTGTAAATAAAAGACTTGATACTTAAATCTTGAGTATTTTTCTATAGCATATTGATGATTTGTGGAGATGTTTTGACAGTCTAAAAGTTGATGGTGTCTTATCTGTGAAAACAGCTGAGAAAAGTGCGGGAAACAGTTTGGTTCATAATGCGTCGCCGCGAAAAACCAAGAGGGCGCGCGTTAACGTTGGCGTCGCGACGGTGCGCCCGGGCCGGAGTCAGTGCCGCGGCGACTACCGCACGACCGATCGAAATGGCGAGCTGATATTTATTTATACCTGGAGCTCTTAAAGTGTAGTACTTAGTGTAGTGGAAGTGCCAGTGAGATGGCACAAGAACTCGTCAATTCGTGCGCAAGGGAGATACGTGCCTCGGATTTTTCTCAACCTAGAATGCTAATAATTTTGTATGTGAATTCGTTTAGTGTACAAAAATAAATTGAGAGAAGTATGCAACAAGCGAACCAAGTGAACAGTAGCTCAGGCGGGGAGGGAGTGGTGACCTCCCCAGCCGCAACGGGAGCCACGGGCACGGCGACCACCAAAAGCCACGTGAATGGGGGCAGATTCGACTTCGACGATGGTGGCACTTATTGCGGCGGGTGGGAGGATGGTAAAGCGCATGGCCATGGTGTGTGCACCGGTCCCAAGGGGCAGGGTGCATATTCGGGCTCTTGGCATTACGGATTCGAGGTGTCCGGGGTCTACACTTGGCCAAGGTAAATTCTAACAAAAGAATTTCGTTTTTGAAAACACAAATCTAAAGAATGTACGTTGCGTTGATATAAAAGCGTCGTAATTATCTCAAGAGTATTAAATCTTGGTCAGGACACTTCACCAACGTAATTAGCACATTAGGAATATTTTAAACGCAATCTACAGAGTATAGTATTGTGATTAATAAAACCCTTTTCTGTTTATTAATTGATAATCATCATTTGGTTATCGCTAATTTGAAATTTTCATTAGATCATTGCGAAAGGGTTCGTTTAATCTAATTAATTAAAATGAAATGACATTTCAAAAACGTGCCGATCTTAATAAAAATTCTGTATCACATTCTCGTCAGGTGTATCATTACTAAATCAAACGTAATTTTATTCCAATCTCGTCATCAATAGCGTAATTGTTCGAATTTAAACTGCTTTTGTGGTTACCTATTTAGTTCATTTTTAATCACTTTTACTTGTTTATCAAATGGTTTTACGTTCTAACAAACTCAGATTAATGAACATACCAAAGGAAGGATCTGTCCAGGCTAAAGTAATATAAATGATTAAGGATGTTCTTCTTTATACACAAAATTAAATACCAGCTAAAAATAGTAATCTTTCATACACAAATTCAAGTGCAAAACTTTTTATCTGTTCCTTATTCCTCTTTGAATTTATGATATACCCATAAGAAACGCGATGTTTAAATATTTTGTATTAAAAAAGTGAAAACATTAAAAATAACATTTACGGTGCCCGTTTTACTTTATAGACACGCATTTTCCGGTTCATTTACAAGAAGTGATTGACATCAATTGAAAACCGTTTTTGTTCTTTAATAGCCGGTGCAGAAGGTCCTAGTTTTAAATTATTCATACGACCTGGCGCCAGGAAGTCTAAAATCAACTTTCAGGATAAAATCAGAACTCCCACGCTGTGAAATTACATGGAACGTCGAATTTAGGGCCTGCTTTATTCTATAGCTTTAGGATGATTCACTCGCACATACACTATTACGATTTTCCCCAAATATTTCTTCACGGAATTCCTCGCTGTTTTCCTTTTCACTATTTTTAACCCTTGAACCTATTTGTACGTTATTTTGCTCCGTTTAATGTCTTAGTCAGACCTTTAAAACTAAAATAACCAGTTATCATGGCAATAATTCTTCTTTTAAGGTGCGTCTAGAAGAGTTTTAGACATTTTTATTTCACGTTGTGTTCCTCTTTGCAAAACAATATCGAATTTACCAAATAGAAACTTTTATAATAGATTTTGTGGGGTCGAAGTTATAAATTAAACAATGTCTCTTATTAAGAGACTTCTAAAGTTATTCCCAATAAAAACTAGTTAAAAAGGAAATCAGAAAGTATTTGACACAGTTCTGACTTAAGTTTATACGTTCGTTCAACAGACTCCTGAACTTCCAAAAATAAAACTGTACCGTGCCTAAGCTTTTAACGCTTACCGGTCTAACAATTAAAGCAGATGACTTGTCCACGCATATATTTCGCTTCACTTAAAATAGATGCAATTCACAAAAATGCTTAAAAATTATTGTATATTTAGCACGCGCTCTATATAATGTCTATGTATAGCAGATGAATAAGTAACATTTGTTGTGATTCCGTCTCTGTATGTACCTTTTAAGTGCAAAAACGAAAACATATTTGCTCATAGTAATTTATACTTACGTCATCGATGTGAATCCTTTTCTTGGAACGAATGAAAAATAGATTAACCCCGTTGCGAAAGAAAGGGAATTGTGAAAAGATCGAATATTGAGTGTACGTTCTTAAAATGAGGATTATAAATTTATCAATGCATTAGAATTGAAAAACTGGATCTGAGTGAATATAGAAATGATGGAAAACTAATTGCACTGTATTTCTGTTAGGTTATTTTGCATCAGTTCTCCGTATTTTCTTTTTAATTTGTTTCCTTTATACATTTTCGAATTTATTTCCAAAGTTATTCAATACCTTCAAGTTTTCTTCAAACAAAAATGCCAAATTAATAAATCACAAGATAAGATTTATACTGAGTGATCTAATTTCAATTGTAAGGCAAATTATATCGAGAATTCAAAAAGCCCAGTGTTAATCGAAAAGTAGGACTGTAATGTTAAATGAAGTGTAAGTGCTAAAGAGAAAAATCTATTCCTCTTTTTGTTGCTATTCTTCCCTCTTGCTACTACCAGTGTAAGGAAATATACCCGATAGTAGGAATTACTTTTGCGACTATTATAATTAAACTTCTTTACAGGGGTTAATTTAAGAAAAAATTAGAATTACACAAACATTTCCATTGTTTTTATGTTAGCATTGTGTTGTTTTTTGAATGACTTGGCTAACTAGATTTAAAACAAACGTGATACCGAGGACTACTATTTTTAAAAAATACTAAGTTTTATTTGAAGAAAATCCAGGCAAAAAAATTTAAATATTACAGTTTCCACAAATATATAACTTTTGATCAACATTAAAAAAAAATAATCAATAGTTGGAGGTATGTTATTGTTATGAACAAGAGAATAGAAAGAATGCACGATATATCAATTTATCTTTTTCTTAATTGACTTACACCAAATGTCATTAATGAATTAGAAGAGTTATTTGTGACTATCTCTTGGAGGCAACTTGTAACTGAACTAACTTGGTATGAAATAAACTAAAATCTCTTCAGCGTTGATCTTCATTTGGTCAGACTTTCAAAATCCAGTTCCTGCTGGAATATTACAATATGTAGTATTTATTAGTTGTTGGCAATTTTTCTAAAGAAGCTTGTAGTACCTACGTCAGAAGCAGAGAGATAATGTTTAATCTCTGGTACTAAGTCCATAATAGAAACGGTATAGAATCTGAAAATGTGTACAGGAAGAGGGTTCTAGGTTGAGCAGAGAGATAGAAGTGTCTGGGTAAATGTTCCAGGCAGACGTAGGATCTATAGACTTTTATATATCTTTTCCCCTTCTTCGGTTACAATATTCTTATTCAACACTGTATACCTTACATGGAGTCAGAATGTTCATTTGTGTGGTATCATATTTATTACAATTTGAAATGTGATTTTAACAGATAGTTCTGGGATTAAGGGGTACTCTATGCTGTTTTCTTAGAGTGCCTAGCACGGAAATCTTTTTGATTTTACTACAAAAAATCTTGTCAGTTACTTTAATGAAGCGTGCATAATTTATTGCAAATCCAGAGATTGTGGTTCGATCCTCAACTCAAATTAAGTGTAGAAAACTTTTAAGCATGCCTTCATCTTGCATAAAATACTGAATCTGTAAGCACTGTATCAGTACCATATTTATCTAGTAGTTTCTTAGGCAATCCATAGTGTATTCAAGTAAAATTCAAAGGAGATAGAAAAAGAAATACGCTCGAAACAAGCAAACAAGTATAAGTGTTAAATAAATGACCTTGAGCTTGAAGAATTTAATGTTTATGTGTTTTCTTGCAAATCTAACCGTGTTAATTTTAAAGTCGTAACTATTATTATTATTGTTATTATAATCTTTTATCAACACAATGTTTGACGTATTTATCTTTTTTTAATTTGGCAGTATTTCAGGATAAAAACGACGTATGTTACTAATAGATACCTACCTATGTGTTTAGCAGTCAACTGTTTTTTTATAAAATAGTTATACAAAATGAGGTTAAATAGACAGATAGACAAAAATATGTCACTGTCTTTTCTGAAACCTTATTTAAATTTTTGTCTAATAGCAGTCGGTTGAACTGACTATTATAATCTACTTACTCAAAAGTCAGACAAATGTGTATGCAAAAATAGGAAAGTAGAAAACACTATGTAGAATGGCATTCTACTATGCTACTACCTTACATCATCTCATCTACCATACTTACCTATTTTGATTACTTTATTGATCTTCAAAACGTTTATCTCTTACTTTTCTAATTTGTTTCGGGATTTTGATTTACTAAAATTCTTTATCATTTCCTCTTTCGGTTTATCTTGGTGTTAGTGTTCTTAGTTGTTAACCTCCAGGAGCGTCTGAGCGCATTCTACTTCTGACACATTTGAGCTAATACTTAAAGGTAGGATGATAAAGATATGCACTACTATACATATGAGACTTTGTTTAGAAAGTATTTGAAATTGTTCGCAATCTGAAGCAAAACTTTTTATTGAATATGAAATATTACGTATAAAGACTTTTTATATTATTTCAATTGAGCCACCTCAATATTTGACAAAGATAGTTATTAGGAAAAAAAATAATTGCGCAGTAAAATGACAAATGCCAAGACACAATAAATTAGTCTTGAACTATATTAAATATCACAAAAATATAAGCAGGCATGGATGCCGCGAATGGAACACAAAGGGATACATCTGCACACCTCATTTGGTTAGGGGAGGCTGGGGAGACAGTAGGCATGGGAAGATAATGGACACGCCTTAATTTTCGAATTAGAAACATCCAAATCAGCCGACACGTCGACCTTGAGGTCCATTAGTATTGGTGGTGTGTTTACTGTGAGCGTTGTTACTGTTAAAAAATGTGTAAAAAAGTTATTATTAATTTACCAATTCTTGTAGTATTTACTAGTAGTTTCGCAGTCCTTAGTTTAGTAATAAATGTTTCTTTTGTGCTCATATTGTTAGAAGTGGTGCTTTGTTAATCTTAAAGTTGGGTTAATTTTACAAATGCGTTGTTAATTTGCCGGTCTTTGGTGTATAGCGCTAAATTTAAAAAAATGTAATTCAGGGTGGTAACAGTTCGATATAGTTACCCCTAGGATTTAACTTCTACAGTAAAAATTCAACCTTACCAATGCATGTGCGTGTATATACATTCAGAGAATCAAAAGACACCTGCGGAAGGCCTCTCCGACGCCAAACACTTAGAAATTTAAAAAAAACTTCGAAAATCGACACTTCACAAGCACACCGACTGCCATGACACCATAATATTGCGGCTACGTTCCTACTACTCCCCGACAGTGTACCAACCGACAGTACCACAACCCAATTTCCCTAAATCACCTGGAGGATATTCCCGCGCAAGCATGAATAAATGAATTCATTCAATTTGCCCCCCCCCACAAAATTGGGGTCGAATTCAATAAACAATGAATGAATGTTTAATTGCTTCTAACCTAACCACCCTCTCGCTTCGGCCCTCCACAAGATTGGGGTGGAATTCTTAAAAAATGAATGTTTAACTGCTTCTAACCTAACCACACCCTCGCTTCGGCTCCCCGCAACTTTGGAGTGAAATTCTTATACGCGGGTTATGTTGCAGTAGGGGGTTGGTAGTGTGTGCAGCGGCTGATTTAATTGCCAACTTCATTGTTTCTATCGTGCAACATAACCTCAGATGTGCTTAAAAATCATGTTTGTTTTTTGTCGGTTTCACCAAGATTGGATTAATTTTCTTTACCTTCGGCCACCTAATTGTGTTCTGTGAGTAATTCTCTATCTGCTGATACCAAAAACTTGCTCTCAAAACGGCGTTTTCCTAGGGGTAGCTATATCGAACAATTACCTTCAGAGAGACCCTGGACAAGTGTCCATAATCTCCCGAATTGTCCACTGTCTCCCTGCAATTAGCATTTAAATTGAAAAATTAAATGATTGCATTTTTAAATGGTAACAAGAACCATGCCAAGGTATTACAAGAGAATAAAAACCCGGGAGTTTAATCCAGATGATATGAGGCACGCAATTATTGATGATGATACATGAGCGTAAGAAATAGTCCACAAAAAAACCATGTGACCAAAAACAGGCTATTCAACTATGTAAGAAAACCCATAATGTTGGCTTTGATAATTTGGACTTCAGTTCTAACTATCGTATAGCTCAGGTATTTTTCCTTGAAATGGAATCTGCCTTAGAAGCATACTTATTAAAGTGTTCGGTCATGTTTTATGGACTAACACCTAAATTAGTCAGACGGTTAGCATATGAGTATGCCATGAAAAATTCTTCCTACTGAAGATTGGTTTTGTGCCTTTATGCGCCGCCATCCTAGGCTCTCTGTCAGGAAGCCAGAGGCTACAAGCTTAGCCAGGATGACCAGCTTCAATAAAGCAACAGTCAAAGTTTTTCAAGATAAGTTGGAACATGTCATCTCTCATTATTCGTTTACTCCAGCGCAAATTTTTAATCTGGATGAGGTAAGCTTATCAGCGTTTTGGTAAACTTTAAAACAATTATTTTAGATTTATGTTTAGACTGGTGTGACCACCTTGCAGAAAGTGCAGAAAATCGTCGGCAAAAAAGGTGCACACCAAATTGGCCAGGTTACTTCTAGAGAACGAGGTGAACTGGTCACACACGTCGGAATTATCTGCGTTAGCGGTAGTGCTATCCCATCGGTGTGGATCTTTCCTTGACATCGATTCGACTAAGCTAGAATGATAAAGGGTGTAACAAATGCAGGCCCTTTGGGCTTAGTATACCCGTCCAGATGGATGACGTGCGCTAACTTTTTAATGGTTTTAGAACATTTTGTCGAACATGTTAGATGCTGTTAGGGAAAAAAATGTTACTTATCATGGATAATCATGAATCGCATTTATTTATAGATGCAGTTGATTTCTGTAGGGCGAATGGAATTGTAATATTAACACTTCCACCACACTCTTCTAATAAACTACAGCCTCTGGACCGTACTGTGTTCGGTCTTTTTAGGTCTTGTTTTAATCAAGCAGCTGATGCTTGACCGATCAGCAAATCCAGTTAACATAAAATCAGGATCCAGATGCAGTGAGATTGTTCCATTTGATAGGAACATCTTTTCATAGGAGGACAGTTACAGATCGTTGTCTGCCAGAACTGAAACTGGAACTATTGCTGTAGATGTAGACGAACATCTATCATCTGGTAATACCAACGAGCATCCATCATTTAGTTCTAGTAAATCATCTGACAATCAGATTACTACTACTCCTAGAGCAGGAAAAACAGAGAAGGAAACCTTTGTAACCCCAGAAGCCATAGAGCCTTTTCCAAAAGCACCGGCAAGAAAAGAAGAAAACAAAAGAGGAAGAAAAAGGGGACGTTGCATGATTGCAACAGACAGCCCGGAGAATCTACTGTTAGAAGAAAAGAAAAAAACCGTAAAGGAGAATAAGATATTTGCTAAGAAAAAACAACAGGCGAAGAGAAGATGTTTTCAAGAAGAATCAGCTGATGATGAAAATGAAGAAATTGTATATAATGACCACTCATCCGACGACAGTTTGTGCTTCGAGTCTGATGAAGAAAAGTCTACCATAGACGTTTTTAGAGGTGGATACATCATCGTCAACGTTTATGGAAAGTCTTCGGGCAGAAAATATGTAGCCATTGTTGACGACAACAGATTTTGTTTTACCAATGAACCACCAGCAACAGTTCCTTTTCAAAATGTTGTAGCAGTGCTTCCAAAGCCTATTAAAGACTCTAGAACAAGGTTTCAAGATATGGTCTACTTTAATGTGATTTAAGCGGATATAGTTTACAATAAAGTTTTTCAAATAAAGTTTTTCAAAAATATCATGTTTTTCTTTAATGCCACCTTGATTCTTAATAACTGAACATATTATTTTGGTTATTCAGAAATAACCAAAAAAATAAGGCATTTTATAATAGTTTTCATAGTCTACCAGGTAAATGTCCACTGTCATCCCTGCATGGGGAGATAACAAAATGTAACACCCTGAATCACTATCTATAAAAAAAGATACTACCAAAGATTTTCTTTACATTGTGTAAACGTATAATATATAATATGCTGACTTGCACTTGCAATTCAATCTGATTTTATATTCTCAAAAATAAGAGAGCTGGAGCCACTTGTACAAAAAGCGTCCATTATTTCCCTAGTCTTGGTGTTAAGCTATAGAGCTTGCTTACTCATGTTTTAAGTCTGGGGAAGTCTGGGCTATTTAATGTTCGGTTTTTGTATACACCAGCATGAAACTATTGAATCCTGAAGCTTTATGAATAAATCTGCTTTACACGTGTCGGTATGGTTATTCCATGTGAAACTGTGTAATTTCTGACTGTCTCTAATTCTTTCTGTTTCTATGAATCATGCAGGTTATCAGATAATATCAAATTTTAGTTCTTACTATTTGTATTAATATTGAAGGTTAACAAAACTTCTGAATGAATGTTGCAAATCGTCAACGGACGAAGAAGATATAAAAAGGGCGAATTTGAACCAAGCAATTTCTAACCAAAAGAACTTCCTGTTTGAAACTGTCTGACGGGGTGTATGCTTCCGTTTTGTTAACAGTCTAATTAGTGTTCTAGTCTACATCTTTGTATAACAACAAACTATGATGAAAATCAGCAACGAGATTTAGAACTCACAGTATGTGCTCAGAGTTGTATCCCCCATCATTCTATCTCAGGTTTCTAGCATTTGAATATTCTGCGTTGACTGATTTTTTAAATTACATTTTTAGGTAATCCTGAAAGCACATGTCGAGGCCTAATGTCAATTATTAGTAGATTAGCAGAAACAGTCAGTCTCTATCATTTACCTATAGTAACATCCTGTGATTTTTAGAGTGCTGGCGCTCTGTATAAAAGCGTCCTTCTGTAGGCTGAAAGATCATTAGAAAGTAGAAACTACTGGTTGATACTTTTGGGCGCTAACTTTTAAAATACCTTAAAAACAGGTAACTATCAAGGAAAAGATTCCGATATAGGCTTGAAAACAGTAAAGCTAAATTGAGATGAAACCAAACTTCAGGTTGAGCGTCTAGCTTAAATATAAATAATTGTTACTAAAAAGAAACACGTCGATTTGAAAAACCTAGTCAACACAACAACCTTGTTTTAGCTTAGAAGCTAAACTGACTAGCAAAGCCTAGATGATATGAGAAGTCTAACTAGAGAAATTAGTCCGCCTGTCTGTGAAATCCAGCACAGATTGGAAAACATCTGAATACTTAAAAATAAGGTAGGTATTGTCATCTTAAATCTTGTAGTTTAAGAGTTACTTTCAAAAGATGTTCACAAATTCCTTTGAGAAACCCTTAACCCTTAAATTTCCTACTTAGAATAGATAACAAACATTCAAATTAATCATCTCTGAATAAAAGTTGTATATAAACCGCTGGGCACCATTATTGAGGCAAATACCGAGAAAAAAGGTATTCTCAACTGAGAAGACGTTTCGTGGAAAAACAACACTTCCATCAAGATAATAAGAAAGTACGTGGTTTGGCAAAATACTGGTTTAAGAACAAGATAACCAATTTTTATTCTTTGATCATCTTGAAGTCTTGGTCTACGTTTTTCTATATGGAAGGTCTATCGTCAATTGATTAGTTTATACGTACAACATTGAAAGTATAAGTAATTAGTATCTCAAGAGTACGATTTTAAATCAAAACCAATAGGGTGAAAAATAACCAATTAAGTGCTTCGCAACCATCAAGAAGAGGAGAAATATTGGTAAAATATAGAAAAGTTGTTGAGTTTTTGGATTCTTTACTATTGAAAATCCTAGCGTCTTTTAAAATAATGTTGCTCTGGAGAAGTACGCTGAAATTGCGAGAGAAGGAATAAACCAATACGTGGCTTATGCAATTATTGTATGGGCTATGGGAAGATGATAAAAATACAGAATTGATAGGAACTGCTTGTTAGAATTTTCATGTAGAACACATTTCCGTCATTGTATTGTTTTTGTTTTCTGACTTGAAAATTAGGTTAACAAATCAAAATAATGCTTCAGACAATTTTCTGTTTCATAATACATAATGTGTCTTCAAAATTTATTCTATGCTAGCTTTCTACAAACAAACAATCTTTCAGAATCCAGACCTCTAATAAAAAGAAGAACATCACAAAATCAAATAAAAGAAAATATTCTAAGATGTTTTTCTGAAAGCACTGTTGTTTTCTTTCTTATATTAACTGTACCGGCACAAATAGATGGAAGGTCGCAATTTTTGTATTTTTCCTTTATTGTTTCTTTTATTAAGTTAAAGTAAATTAGACTTATTAGGTATCGAGAGAGTGAAGGATGCTCATACAGATAAAATGGTATTTTTCGTGTAGTTTATTATTTACAACAAGCTTTCGAAATATGATGGCGAGATTTATTACGAAGTAATACATCTGCGTGGTTGTAAGACGTAGGTATTTCAGTTTGTAGCAAAATGTTCAGTATTACATACTACTAATAGTTTTAGCTATACTGAGGTATAGGTTTTGATTTCTATTCATATTAAAATTAATTTTTGTACATAATGTATAAAAAAAGAAAGAACATTAAAAGGCACTTTACAGTTAATTACTAATACGTACTATGTAAAGACAATATCGATAACCTTAGCGGTTTGAATCACACTATATTGTCATGTAAAAATCCTAATTATGATAAAAACAAAATAGTAATAAATTGATGTTGTACAATACTTATTTTTTTGTTATTCTTGTTCTAATTCTAGATTGCGGGGGCAGAAAGGCTTTACACTTAATTTCGAATTGTACGAAGTATCTGTTAAAAAAACTATATAAGGATTAAATATTTTCCGAGTGAAACTTTAGATTTTGCATAGGATTCGAACCCACATCTTTGATAATCCATATCATAGCTTTACCAATTACTAAGCAAGTGGGATCTTCCCCAAGCAAAAGTTAAAGCTTCTATATGTATTATTCGTATATAAGTAAGCGTGAAAAATCTTCTAGAAAAAATTTTAATATTTTATAGACATACTAAAGTCATTACAAGTAATTAATTTTATTATTAACTATCTAGGGCTGTAATTACGTTAGATCTAAGAGCTTCTAAGTTTTCAAAGATCAATAAAAACTGTAGTTTTCCATTTAACATTATAGACTTTGTGGATATCTTAGGTTTCATGTTCTGCAGTCTTTTTCTTTTAAAGTATCCATGTCTACATGTCATATTTTAATTTTTCGCGAATAAATATTCAAACTGATATTTTTGTATTACTTGTGTTCAAAATTATAAACTTATCTCTCCTATTGCCATTCAAGATTTCTACACATAATAGTATGCTATTTAATATGTCTGTCCATATCCAGTATCAAAAGGATCTCTTACTGATCCTCTATTACGTGTCTAACATTGGGATTTTCATTTTATAATTTTTGATTATTCCTATGGTCATGGATTGATCATAGGCCAAACGTTTTTGGTATGAAAAGTAAAGACAAAAATATTCAATAGAAATTGTGAAGAATCGTGAGAAGATTGGCATGCGAAAGGTCATATCCAGATCAAGGAAACCTATTTCAAAGAATGAATAAATAATGAATAAAATTAGAATATCTCGAAAACTACCCAAGATATAAAAATTTAAATTTCATAGTCGTATTCAGCGTTAAGAACTAAGTTGATGTCATATATATCACTATGTCGAAAAATCGCTATTTTAGATCCCGATTTTCTCGAAAACTATTCGAGATATCGAAATACCGATTATGTATCTGCAATCAGGAGAAGATTCTAAGCTGATTTCATATATAGCATGTCCTGTAAAGTTACGGGAACATGGCAACAGACAGAAGGTACTAATTCAGACACAAAATTTTTAAAATTTCCTCGAAAATTACTCACAGTTCTAAATCAGGAACTAATAAGACTAGATTTGGTCTGATTTCTACCAGCCATTCCAAAACCATTTATACCTGCATGCTTAGTCAGCAATACTGCACTTGTATGGCGCTGCATACCGAGTCAGCAGCTGTATGGATAGATTCTTAAGTGTAAAAGCAAAGTCTACTTTTTTATTTTCTATTTTTACATCAGCTGATGTTTACTAAGCAAAAGAGCTTCTTGAAGTCGCATTCTGCAAAATTGTTGATTTGGCTTGTAAGCATTGGTGCAACACAATAACAATAAAAAAACTTTAAATACTGTCAGATCGAAGTATCTGGACTTCTTAGGTATCAGCAAGTAGTTAAAACTTTCTAATACTAGTAGGTTATATTTTTCAGCGATCTTGTTGTCATATTCAGTGATCTTGTTATCATAATTGGGAACAATGGTAATAGTACAAACTGTACCAACTAGATTTAATTTTGGAATGGCGTCCTGCATATAATGTAAATTTATTAGTCCAAGAAGAATATGAAGGTAATAAGATAATAATGAGAAAACAAGATGGTAGATGAAGCAGTAATAACTACAGAATAAATAAAAATTGAGATAAAAGACTCGAGAAGATAAATACAAATAAAGGAGAAGGAAAGTGTTTTTATTCTTAACATTAACTAACCCAATCGTATAAAACAAGAAAAAATTCTGGATTAGCAGTTCTAGTTTAGAGATCTTTGTAGGAATTCTACCATAACATTCTAATCTATCAAATATATGACTAATCTTTGCATAATATTAAGCCAAACACATTCTTATATTGCTTTATCTTTTGAACACCCTCAAAAATTCTGGTTTCTTATTCTACACTCTTCTACACAGAGTCTCTCACAGACGAAGTTCGATGTAACACTTGATTTGAGATTTAAATTCGCTTCAAAAATCAGCCTAAGACTTCTTTTGAACCATTTCAGAAAAAAGCAGTTCTTGATATTACTACCTTCTTCCATAAAAGTGCTTCCAGCAAATGAGCCTATAAATTGAATTAGATTTAGTAAAACAGTGCCAAACACGGAATGCGTTACTTTGAACAGATATAAAAAGAGCAAAAACTGGCAATAATTCCAAACTTTCATTGAATGTAGTACATTATTTATCAACAGTCTAATCGATCAAAATAACCAATTAAATTATCATAATTTTAGTTTCAGAACAGTTTCAGAAAAAGGGTCGATTTTCTGGATTTTGCTCTATGGGCATGTAGAGAGAAGTATCAAAAAACTAAACAAAAATTCTTGAGATCTAGCTTTCTACTGAATGCAGAAGAATATATTCTATACTTTAATATGAATAGAAAAACTTTCGTAAAGATCTAAGAATTCTTGTAAATGCAATTATCAGAAAGCAAACACTAACAGATGTTTTGAAGGATACAAAGAACATTCAACCTTTATTGCTTATTTTTTAGAAATTTAACAGAGATAAAAAGGGTTGTAACATTGACATCAGGTCGCTCGAAATTCGGATTTAGATCAGGCTTGGTCTTGCCTGCTACTGACATTCTAGGCAAAAGTATCTGTGTATAATAATCTTAATGCAGCAGTGTATTAATAAATTCTGCTTGTTTCTTGCTGTACGGATTGAATTGTCAATACGATGTTTTGCTCGTCAAATTCCTTACTGGAGATTGGAAGATCTCGAGCTAAACAAAATTCTAGTGTAGGTAGGAGAGAAGATGAAAGCAGAAAAGAATCTGGCTTTTAACTTTGGCGTAGTTCACATATTGAGTTACGGTATTTTTGTCCTTGATTTCCTTTTCATGATCTATGTAAATCCGGAATACTTACTAAATGCGAACTTTCTGATTTTTTTCTTTTTGTTGGAGTTTTCTATTTTGGGAACGGGAAGACAAATTAAGACGATGTTTCTTTCCTTGGGAATGATGGAAGATAAATAATAATAAATAAGCCAGGCACATAGCAATGATGTATTTTTGCTGAAATTCTTCCTATCTGAAACAGGGGATAAATACTGTAACGATTGGTGAAGAGAATCGTCTAATTTTATTTCTGAGCAATATAACTGATTTAGAATGCATATGTCTCTTTTGGGCATTGCTGGTTAGAGCATTCATGATTCAAAAGCATAAAAATACAAATAACACTTTCTGGACGCAGAAATTTGTTTGTTCAGGTCCTTCGGACTGTCTAAGTTTTCTTGGATTTTTCAAATCAATTACTTCTTTGGAACTAGTTGACGTTTTAGACCAAATTTCTTCTCAGGTTTTACTAAATCCCAAACCTGGATTCTCCTGCATGCGTCAAGTTTATATCACTCAGTCCGAAACACCCTCTGATGATCATTGCGTATATGGTAATATAAATCAAGCTTCTAACGTTACTGTTATTACAATTAAATAGTAATTTATATTTCTAAAACTGATTCCATTTAGTGCTATTGACTTTTTTGTATATTGTATGGCTGTTTTATATGAAATCTGCCAAATTTCAAGGATATGTTTCTCAAGCAGTTTTAAACAAAAAGGGTTATACCGCATAGGTCCGGTTCAGAAAAATTAAAGAGTTATGGCCTAATAACTAAAAATGCTGTAACTAAACTATTTGGTTGTTTAAACCATTTTCCGAGTTTTTACTCTTTTGCACAATACTAAAACCGGTCGTCTTCATTTTGTAATTGTATTGCGAGTTATTATCACTACATCTTAATCGGTTGGTAGGTATTTATATCCCCCAAAGCTTTATAAGTGAGACAATTTGAATAATAAAATAGTGTCTCTTGAATGGGTGGGTATCCTCATCTAAATGACAAAGCTCATTTTCTTGTGCCTAATTTCCTTTTCTAATTTCCTCTTTTATTTTTAAATTAGTGCAGCTATAGATGTAAACAATATATCACCCCTAACCTAACCTTATGTTCATTTGCAAGTACTTTGGTATGTATGAAAACTAAGAATACTTAATATGAAAACTGTAGTTTTGATACTGATTGTTTATTTATTTCTTCTTTTTGTTATAGTTATAAATATTTGTTTCACATGAAAGAATGAAAAAAGAAGTAATCAAAGAACAGTACAAAGCGGCTGTATCAACAGGAAACTCCCATTCTCATATATTTTCTCTTTTTGGCGATATTGGAAAAAAGAAATAACAATTTTTGAATGGATACAGATTTATTTCCTTTGGCCCAAAAAACATTTGTTATTTCTAATGAATACAGTACGTATTTATCTTATGGCAGTTAGTTAACCTATAATTGAATATTATTATTTAAAATTAATTAATTAAATCAAAATATGATAAGATTATAAAAGGGCGTAACGTTCACTTCTGTAACGCCCCTAAAATGCGAGCAGTTAAAAATTTATGTTCTAACTCGAATCAATTTGCGTCTTTCCCAAGTAAAGGAAAACCCAATAAATTTTCCCGGAGGTAGCATGCAATGGATAGGCTTGAGAAATCTGATGAGAAATCACCAAACGATAACAATGCGAAACGGCTTTTTCACATAATTTTTGTTAGCATCAGTTTCTAGAGAGCACATAAAATATTTCAAAGTATCGATAGTGAAAATTTATATCACCAGGAACTGATTAAAGCTTCTTTGGAAATATATGCGAGATTTCTTTTGAGTTCGAACAGTAAAAAACTTCTTTTGGGGTACGGTTATAGTCAAATAATGCTGATAGATTTTTTTTTAAATTCTGTCACTACAAACTAATGTATTATTGACGGTAATAACTTTGTTTCAGTGGGAGTGCTTTCGAAGGACAGTGGCAGAACGGAAAAAGACACGGCCTTGGGGTTGAAACCCGTGGTCGTTGGATATATAGAGGTGAATGGACACAAGGTTTTAAAGGGAGATATGGAGTTCGACAATCCAATACGTCAACAGCCAAATACGAAGGAACATGGGCCAACGGATTACAAGATGGTTACGGATCGGAAACATATGCTGATGATGGTAAGAATTGGATCAGATCTCTTTTATTTCGTATAATGTAAAAATTCTGGAAAAATTGGAAGCAAATACGATTTATAAAAAAGTATTATTTCTATTATTTCACATTTTTACGCAAAAAACATAACCTCACTTCTTAAATTATCCTCCAACTTAAAATCTTTCAAAACTGCTAAATTGTTTACTCATCTAGTGCCTACTTGAGTTTTATTCTTGTTCATATAGGAGGAAGTAAACTTTATATATTTAATATACAGTGCACATAAAAAATATAAACGTGAGAATAATTTCTTTCCTACATAAGTTTCTAGATCTTAAATCTTAAATAACTTAAACGTAAGCGTTCTTTTTGTTAAGAAATCTTTAAATTGACGCTATTCAATAAAACAATTCGACTAATTTCTTTTAGCCTTTCCAATACAACCTAATTAAACTTCCAGTCTAATCTAATATGTAATAACTAGAGTCTAGTCGGTATTGCGTTCGATATTAGGAGGGGTTTAGGCATTTCAATAAAAAGCAATTGTTAATAGGAATCTTCTGTGCTCAAAGAAATGCATCGGTTCAACAAGCAGAATCAACCCAAAAGGGTCAATTTGTTCCTGAGTTCCAATCCAATTCCAAGCCAGCCATTTGAATTAATCTGAAAAACCTAATACGTCTGAAAAGTTCAACAGGGTCTCGCAAAGTCCAATATTCCAAAATAACGCAGATAGTTTCAATAATGAAGTTTGGGCCTGTCCAAATCTTAAGTTTGAACTCGTGGCTTGACTTTGTTTTATATTAATATACCTCTTCTTATTTAATACCATTTAGACAACTTCCAATTTGCTCAATATAATTCAATCTTACACTGTTTTGCCCTATTATGTATCTCGGTATACAGTGTTATCCATTTCCGATGTATTCATGGGATGTCTGGGTTATTAATTATTAGAAATGGGGGGATGGTGTCTGCATACTGTCCTAATTCTCTAAGCTAGATTTATTGGTGGAAACGAAGTTTGGCGATCTTCTTTTGTTTTCCTGTTAGAAACAAAATCTTGAAACTTCCCATTTTCTGGAAAGTATTACTGTAGAAAAAATGAAATCTGCATTTCTCTAAAATGACTACATCACCTTCCCGAGTTAGGGAGTGTGGATTCCTTGCAGCCCGTACTTCATCAGACTCAGTAGAGAGGCTGATGATGCGTATCTGACCGAAACGACGTTGTTATGTTTGCGTAGTTGCAGGTCATTCTTACCGTTCCTAGGTTAACTGAATTGTTAACTATGAGAACTGGTAGTAGTTACTGGTAAGTTAGTTGTTTGGGCAATACCGAAAGTAACGTTGGTCTTTTGTTCAGCAGTTTGGCTTTGACCGAAGTGACGTTGCTGCGGTGTTTGCGTAGTTGTAGGTGCTTCTTGCGGTTCCTTGGTTAACTGAATTGTTTACTATGAGAACTCGTAGTAGTCGCTAGAGAGTTAATTGTTTGGACAATACTGGAAGTAACGTTAGTCTTTTGTTCAGCAGTTTGGCTTTGTATGCGGTGATATGAACTTGATTGGCTTGCTGCTAGGTGTTTTCCTAGCCAGATTTGGAATCCATGTTTGTAGATGTGTGTGTCGAAGTAAACTTTCCAACTTTTAAAGACCATAGATTTCGGTCTATTTTGGTGGCTCCTAAACATTTGTTTATTGGCGTCATCCTTCATGAACGTAATGCAGATGCCACTAGCTTGGTATCGACAAGTTCCGCTACTATTTTCTTGATGAGGAAATATTTCTTCTTGATAAAATGTGATTCGTTTTTTGTTCTGATTCTTTTCTTATTACTGTCGCAGTCGAAAAGAAGTTGCACTTCGATGTAGGTGAAGGGTTGGCAAAAATCAGACTGCTGCTTTCACTAACGTGCTGTTTCGTTGCCAAACCGGGTTGCGGCTTTTTCAGTCTAGTGGTCATCTCCGTAAAATTTCGAAAGCGAGGAGTTCAGATCAACTCATTCAACAACGTTAGATCCATTGCAATTAGTGAATTGGTTTTGGCGTTTGGATAATGCTTAGAGATTTCAGTGTAGATCCTGTTCCGTTGCACGTGGACTGGGTCACACCATTGAGCGATAATGGTTACATTTGGATGTGCGACCCAGGTTGGGCGCCAACTGCATTATCGACTCCCCAAGCAAAATACAACTAAGAACAAGATTGAAAACAACCAATCAATAAATCATTCTATTATTGCATCGCAGCAGATTTTCACTAATTGGGGTATACATTGGCTCCAGCCATCGCAACACTATCTCTTTTCCCAACTCTTGTCGTTGTAACATACGCCAATAATATAAACTGAAAAAAATAATGAGTAAATAAAAAACTAACAAACAAGTACAAAGAGGGCAAAGATTCCACTCGGATCGCATTTAGAACTGTTGATTACAAAAACTCATGTAGCGCCAGTATCAATTGCTTATGAAATTGTAAATACTTGACATACAATTTGAATTTCTTAAATAATTATCATTACGTTATATTTAAGAAAATACCAAAAATTTTTATGGTATTGCAAGTTGGGTATTAATTCGATGAAGCATCTTCAGTGCCATTTGTTTCTTATAAAAAACAATTGACACATTTGGAAAACGAGAATAGAAATATAAAAGTATGAAGATTGCTTTGGGACTTTTTAATTCTTTTTTTTTGGTATGAAACTATAATTCTTTAAATCAATAGAAAATTACCTTTTTTGTAATGAGCTACATTTTGTTATCGATTTTAAATTAAAAGACCCATTTTTTAATCTGAACTGTTTTTCAGGTGCTCCCTAAAATCGTATTCCTAATAACCTAAAAAAAATGATGATTAAGATCTTCCGAAATGCGGGATGATGTTCGCTGCAGAGAACACCTTCGTTGTTAGTAAAAGAGAGCGACCTCTAGTTAACTGCGTATGGATTTTCTTGGGTCTACATAGAAAATTTGCTTAGCTACATTTACATTTGAGAGAGAGAGAATGTGTTTTACCTTGCATTAATAATTCGTTGGCAAAATTTCATTGTCTGTTGCGTAAATGTAAAATGGCAGCAACGTTGTTAGTCAGTCGAGTTGGTTTATTTACCACTTTCATTTAGGCTCCTGGACGAATTGAATTTTCTTCGAATAAACATAAATATCTATTTCGCGCAATATTCGATACGCAGTAGCTGATCGGATCGGGTTGCTTGGATTTCAAGCGCGACTTGATACCCTTTTTTATTAGGCCTATTTCCACATAGCATTCACTAACATAAAATCAAATAAATTTACCATAAAAGAAGGGAATTGTTTCTTGGAAAATTGAATTGGTAGAATGTTTCGGTAAATTTTAATACCGAAATTCCAGTAAAAAAGATCAAATCCTTTAAAAATTTATACGACCCATTAAAACAAAAAGCGAAATTAAAAAATTCATGCAGGTAAAATGAAAACTTTGCAACGTTTTTCATTAAAAATTACAGCTAATATAACCTAGGGCAGCAAGTTAAAAGGAAAATATCTTTCAGTTTCATACTGTGCCTGCTCGTAAAGTAAATCTCTAGAGTTGCTGCACATATATCAAAAGCGTTTTCTTCGGGCGCTTTTCTAGGTCAGACTTGAAAACCCTTAAACTGACGAAATTGCAACAGTAAAGTCTCCAGACTATTTTGTACAGGTTTGTAGGTCAGGGTCTCCTTTACTATTCAACTGAAAACAACATCTTGAAAACATTGTTCTGATATAATAACTTCAGTCTTTAAACTCACCCTTTTTTTCAGAACCAATCATCCCGAAGTCGATTAAGCGTATTAGCTAATAGAAATTTGCATTGGTACATATCGGAAATATATTAAATGGGACTGGAAGGCTGATTGTCTATTGTTATTGACATTGACACGCAGTTTTTCGCAGCGACACAGAGGCAGAGAACTACGATCAATGTGGTGGGACACCTCCACATGTGGGGGAGTAAACCGACGGCGCTTTTAATTGAATATGATAAACATCGCAGATGTAATCACGCAATAACCATTTAATAAGAAGGAAATACTTTGAGTGAATTTATGACACATTCGTGTTTTCTCTAATTTTGCTTAGTGTAAATTTCCATAAATTATTCGTACTAGTTTTCACCCTGAACTCTTAAGATGAAATTGGTCCAAATTGTTGCTATCGCAGCAGTAACTCTTTCCGTCTTTCTCCTTACTCAGAAGTTGTATTAAGACAAACTTTAATTGTGATAAAATCTTGTTTAATCATTATTTCAAGCTTATAATCTCTGAAATGGATTTTCGCGAGTTGACGCCTATCATTCTGGTTACAGTTCTGTCTTATCTCGACATCTTAAGATTTGTGTTTTGTAATTCGAGTATTTTATACAAAATCTGTAAGCGTTCAATGAAGAATTTCTTTAGTATTAATAACTTTTTTCGAGTTTAAAATACTAGATAAATTTAATGACTAATCTCGTAAGATTGCCCAAGGATTACAAAAAGGAATTTGTATTATCTATCTCCTGGCAATGAGTCAGTTTTGGCTACATTTTTGAAGTATTACAGTAATTGCCAAAAAGCGTGTCCTATTTTATAAAACACCTCGTTTTACCTCTTGCACTCTTAATTTGAATCCACAAAACGTAAAATAAAAAAAATGTAAAATAACCTGGTAGCCAAAAAAATGTTCTTAAGAATTTTTCCGTCGTGTAATAACCTGATTATTATGTACTTCCGTATCCGTATCCAAAATTAGACACAATTTTTACGTACATATTTCGAAGAAGGATGCTATTTGAAATAACAAAACAGCTGTCGCGGCGACCGAATCGCGAATGTGCGAGGCCGTGTACAAAAATAATCCTAGATTACATAGTCTTTTGAATTTCTATTTCTGTCTGATCCCCCAACTCTCATTCGACTCGCTGCACTCCCATTGTAACCAAATCCAATTTGCACTGTAAGAATTTTAATTGCGTCCAAATTTTATTCGGAATATTTATAATTATTATTATTATCCGGATGTTTGTTCTTCACAAATAAAATAAAACCCAATGGCGTTTTTGCATCGCTAGGAAAGAATCCCCCTAAAAGATTCATAAATCTCCGTTTTAATTAAATTTCGAATAAACAAAATTTGTTGTTTGGCTTTGGCAGTTTTAGGAGGAGTATTATTTAACGGAAAATAAATCGAATTTTAATTATCATCGGATAAACAGAGCAAATTCAAACTAAACGATGAAATAAGCTCTAGATATTTGTCACTTTTTTGCTGACTAACTGTCGGAAATAAACATTTTTGTTTAATGTTAAATATTTAAAAGGACTTCTAAGCATGTGTATATTAGTTGGCTGCATGTAATCATCGATTAGAATTAACAATACTGACAAGAAAATTAATTTTGACCCAGATACTGTTAATTTTTCATTAGATAAATGGTTGGTATGTCAAAGTGACATTTTTCTCGAATGTGGAGCAACTCAAATTAATAAAGAGTAAAAAAGCTGCTGCTGATTATACCTTCCCAATGTGAATTTTTAAGTTGTGTACACAATGACAGTTTTTTTTTTATTATACAATTGTGTAATGTGGATTTTTATTTTTTCAGTAGATTATGGGTCACTCGAGAATAAAACGGAAAAAATGTAAGCTAGGCCGAGCTTTTTTCCGCATTGTGCTTGTTGCGATCGATCATAACGCAGAAGTGTTAGTTACGTGCTAACGTGTACGATTGAGGTTACGTTATTGTTTCCGCGCTCGAAACTTGCCAAGCCGTTCCGTAACTCTGAGAATTTTTGGGCGTTTTTAAAGCAACCAACAAAGTCCCTGAGCCGAATTAGTTGGTTATTATTACTTTTGATGAATTACGCAACATATTATTAATCGCAATTAAAAGATGGGTTTCTCTCTTTCGGACGGTTTAATAAGGTTTGATTAGACGAGTAGTTGGATATATTCGCTTTTCATTAATCGACAATTAGGAACCGAGAACGAGTGAAAATCAGTAGACCAATCTTCTTCATATTTGCGTATATTGATCTTTTGGGAACCTACAATTTTCAGTAACCATCACGAGCTACGATGGTGTGCCCTGGTAGCGGCGTAAGCTAGGAAAGTTTTCTGTGCTAATGGGCATGGCATTGAGGGAATGCAAGTAGGCCCTTTGTTTTTAGGGACTAACAGGCATCCATCTATCCATAACATTCTGATTCATAGATAAGACATTCATCAATAGAGGTCACGATTGGATTTTCGAAATATATTGAAATGGGACCAAAGGATTTTCTCTTCCCTAGTAATGTAAATACAGACCCAGAAAAAAATAATATTTTATCTCTCTACGTTTTGTCGCTAGAAGTCACGCCAACAGTGTCAAAATCCAATGATTGTAAAAATTTCTTGTGTCCACGAACAGTCAGCAAGTGGTAGCACTGGCAATATAAACTTTCTGGACGATCGGCAGCAAACATCAATTACCATAAACGCAAAAGTAGCACTTTTAAAAATGCCCTGTTCGCTGATGGTAGCACGTATGATCATGGCCACTGTTCGCGGACCGTTCGCAATCATTGTTTTCTCGTTAACAAAAAGAGATAGGCAAGTAACGTTTGCGGATTTATAAACAGGTGACCATCATAAGTTTTGCGGTGAAAAACAAAAGATGATCGTCGATTCCGATTCCGGTATCAAATATCTACGGATTGTCACGAGGTCCTCTAAAGAGATTGGTTCAAGTGCAGCTGGATTTCCTTTTGTGTTTTCATACTTATTCCAGCAAATTAGAAGGGGTGCCTTTTTCCAGTATATTTCCGGAAGGAAACATCAGATGAAGACGGGACTTTTCTTGTCATGCACGGTACTTACTGACTCAACATATAAATGGGTATGGACGATATTCGTAAATCGTAAATCATAAACAAAAAAACTTGCATGATTGGACCCTGGAAAAGGTCAACTTGTCTGTCAAATTTAAAAAACCGCAGATACTCTTGGGTTTTCAAATAATTGAAGGTAGCGCAATAAAATGCAGTTAAGGTAGTGAAGACTAAGAATTGATCGGCAAGTATCCTGTATCCCTTGATTTTGCACTGCTTGATTGTTTATTAACAATTAATATAGCGAGTCGTATATCGGAGGATTCGTCTTGACCTACAAAATCTAAAAAGTGCAAGTTGCGGATATAAAAGGTCTATCGTAAGAAGGCTAAAACAGATAATCTTTTGAAGTTTGTTTGAAACTTCTATCTTAAAGCACTTAGTCCGAAAAATCCGACTAGTGTGGAAAATAAGGCCCTTTTCAGCAAAACATCGAGGTTTCACGTTCATCATCTGAAAAATACAAATGTCATTAACAAAATGTACCTCCAAAAATTTTCCTAAAGAATTTAGTAAATTTTCCTTGAAGTGGAACAAGGATTGAGAAATACAGAAAATAACGTGTAAGACAAAGATGAGTCAACAGTTACTAATGTTAATGGGAAATAACAGTTTTATTTATAAAAGTCTAAGAGGGAATAATATCAAGAACTTGATGAACTTCTCGATGTACGTATCTCGGAAATCGTAAAAAACCGAAAGGCATGTGCTACTAAGATGAAGTTTAGGTCAGTAGATAAATAAGACATGCTTTCAACCAGGTCACCAATTACCTTCTTTTGATTTTGGAACAGGCATTCTGTATCTAGAAAAAGACTAATCGTACGAAGATGTCAAAGTTACAACGAGAAAGTAAAAAATTACCAGAGACCACTTATTCAGGTAAAAGCCTAGAACATTTTTTTATCTCAAGAACGATCGAGATGAAACTTGGCTTGATGGAGAGGTTATGGCAAATGCTTTCAAACCAGAAGATCATCAGTGCTCGTCTTTTGTTTTTTAGAAGGTATTTAGGCCTCGTCTTTTGTTCTTCGTTTGAGAGTTATTCATGTCGAAGGCGCCGTTGCATCGAGATATAAAGATTGAACTTTGGAACAAGAGATTCTATCGAGATGACGCTTATCTTTTTAGATTCGTTAGGTGACACAGATTTCTTTGCAGTTACAAAGTGTCTCCTAAAAATTGGACATTTTGGATTTTTGTGAAAAAAGGCAGTGCATCATATTCATGTTCTTGGAATTCTATCTGTACTACTGCAAGATTTCAAGTTTATCATGTAATAAAAAGTTATTGGGGCTAGGGAAAATCCTCGTCCTCAAATCTATAATTCTATAAAGTGACACTTACTACACTGCATTGTTTTATTATAGAATTCAGATTAGGCCATGACTTGCAATTTCTATAAGAGTGTATATGACTTTGATTGACCTTGATGCTGTTCTCACTAAAAACGTTACTATAAACATGTTGAAACTTTGATGTTATTTGTCAGTGTCGTTATTGAGTTATGTTTTGATATTTTAGTTTTATTCTAATTTTTCTGATTATATTGAGTAAAACTAAAAAGGTGGTAGTATTTTACCTTATGTTCTACTAAAGTGAAATTGCACAATAATGTGTTTCTAATTAATTTAGATATCTTAGTGTCTTTAATTTTACAAGGTTGGCAGGTCATCACGTTGCATATTTCTTCTACATTGCAAAAATGAACTTAAACCACAGCCTACTCTGAATTCTATAATAAAAAAATGCACTGCAGCTTAATATTATGCTGGATAGAAAAGAATTTTTGGGTACATATTTATATAAATTCTCTGACTTAGTCCAAACCGTAGAATCTTCTCCGGGATTTTGTACTGACAATTTAGAAACTTGTAAGCATTATCAGAACATTTCTTTTAACTTATAATTCTATAACTCGACACTTGTCAGCCTAAGGTTATGTTCGATAGAGAAGCGTTTTTGAGAACATGTTCATATAAATTTTCTAGCCTGTATAGATGAAAGGACGTATGAATTGTAATTTTCTAGGTTGATTATAACATTATCTTATTTTTAAAATACTGCATTGTATTTTAAGGCATCAAAAATTACCATTAAAACAAATCCACTCTTCTTTTTTCTAAATTTTGTGGTTAAAAGTGAAATTTACTTTGTTTTTTCCGTTTTGTCCTTAAGTAACCTATTATCTACTTCTTTTGTTTGTAATTTCATTTTGTGTGTGCTTGTTGACATACGATAAAATATGAAGAAAGTCGCAAGTGTATGATGTGACACCAAAACGTCACTTCTCATTTTTTATATTCTTAGAATTGATATCTCTTCATTCGAATGAAATAAGTTTTGTTCCGAGAAGGAATATCGATTTATTAACGACTTCAAATGGAAATAAGAATTACTAATACCCAAGCAATTTGAAACTCAGTTTGCTTCTGATCTAACGTGTATTTACTCTTAATTGCTTCAACCTAATTAAACCAATTCAACGTTAAACTTAATGTTCTTGAGGTTTGCCGTGCCTTCTAAAATACGACATCGATGTCAAAAATTGTTTTTCATACAGATTTTAGAAGAGAATTTAGCTTTTTTTGTATTAATGAGTTACTCATGGAGATGTAAGAAATCTACGTGTGATTTTTATTGATGGATATAAGTATAACCTTGTAAAGAATTTTAGTTCAACTAAAAGTCTGTATTAGAAAAGTGACTATTTTGGCCATAAAACTTCAATTGTGAATTGGTAAACCGAATGAATCCATTAATAGCAGGGTATAGAAAGAAACGAATAGCGTTAGACATCAGCAGTTTTGTTCCGAATAAACCTTCCTGAAGAAGTTGAATTATTTAATCTTTTGTATGTCTAAATTACCCCAGTTTTTTCAGAAATTCATGAACAGGGTATTTCTTATTCCTTATAGATCAGGGCTTGAATTTCGGCGATCAAAAATTGCATGTACTTATTGATCGCTTCGATCGTTGATGGTACATACTACGCCGTTCTTAGTTTCCAGATTTTACTTGATTAGAGTTGATCTGATGTCAAAATTCTATATATCGACACTCTGTGCATCTAATTTTCTTAATCTGGAAATAGCGAGAATGTAAAATACTTACTCTTAATATTCCTGTAGTTGTTTTCATTCTAATATGACAGGTCTCTTTCTACAGAACATGGACAATCTTTGAAAAACTAACATGCCAAAAAAAAGAAAGTGAGAATACTCTCTCTGCAGTTTGGAGAATTCTTATTGAGGTTAAACTCCTAGAAATGTCTTCTTAGCTAAAATTTTTGTTTTTAAAGTCGGACTTTGAATCACATCGATGTTGCAAGCTGATTAAAAAATGATTTCCGCTAAAAACGTTGACAAAAGTTACGACGCTTATAAAACTATTTGTATTTCTTGCATGACGATGTTTACGATTTTCTCATCAGACCTGTTTCCAAATTTATTGTAGTTACCAAACAAATCTCAATCATCTATTAATTCCTGATTTTATACAGTATCAATATCAACAAAGACTTTAGGTTCTGTTTGACAATAGAAAACTACTAGGGCGTTTCCTAAGGTACTTTTAATTTCCGGATCTTCCCTGCCAAATTTGCATCTTTTGTTAAAATTGCTTTAGTTTAAAGTTTTTAATTTGATATGTTAAGCTGAACACGTAGCTTTTGTTCGGAGAGAAACCACTGAAATTTTAAATAAAACAGAGTAGCCGTAGTTGCTAGATAAACTGAAATCTGATTTTTCTAACAAAATAGTGTAATAATTCCTCGCGCATTTCTAAGTACAATTTCGGATCCTTTTTGGGGATCACAAGCCACAGATTTTTACAAAGTATCGAATTAATTCAAAAATTGTGACTAACCTAACTAGCTAATTTTAAAATGTAAAAAAGCCGAGGAATAGTCCATTGTTTGTAATACTTAACCTCAAAAAGTAGGTGAAAAATCTTACAAACTGTATTGTGAAGTACTAGTAAGAAAAACTTGAACAAACACAACTGAAACATTCTTGGCAAACTACCAAAATGACAATTAAATAATTAAATAACTACTAATTAGTATCGAATAAAACCCTATAGGAAGAAATAAAAGTGACTTAAAAACTATTTAGTTCAATCAACTCACTAACATCAGTGTAGAAATAGAAAACTTCGATATTTAAAGGCAAGGCCATACTATAATATCTGATACGAGGATTAAAGACCGTTTTCGTTTTAAAGTAAACGTTATTTACGAAAGATGGTATACGTATGAAAATTCAAAATTACAATGGTTGGTATGTATCAAAAGCCAGCGCGTGGGTAATTGGCGCTTGTAGCAAAAAAATTTTCGTCACCTCGTCCTCCGAGAGCTTCATTAAAATATTCATATCCAACACAAATTTGCAACTCCTTTGAGAATGCCGCCTGAAACATTTGTTTTATTTGGGAAAATCTAGAACATTAGCTGCCTTTGCTTAAAATCGGCTCTTCGTGAAACAAAAGAAATTATAAATGGTGTTCCATAATGTAGACTTACAAATAATAAATAAAAGGAAAGCGCGACCTTGTGCGACATGAATATCACACTGCGATATCCTACAACATAATAAGCAAAAACTGGAGAACAATTTTGGGGCGTTGTCAAATAATTCTCTGTAACAAACTTTACAAGGACACAAATATCCATAGAATATAAAAACACATTAACATTTAAAACATCCAAACCAAGTCAGATACAATGCCTGTAAATCATTTGTTTGTCATTATATCAGATCATTAATCGTTAAGAATTCTCTGTATCACGGGCACCTTTTAACAACCTAAATTTATTTTCTACCTTATTATATAAATATAAAACAAAGAAAGAAAGAAACTCACCTGGATAGGTTAACGGTTCCTCAAATGCTATGAAGCTAACGGAATCATAGAAATAAGTAATTATAATTGGCACAGAATTAATGAATTTATGGTTTAAACTGATATACGGTTATAATCAGCAAATTAATGTTTGACCATAATTGCATTTTAGTAAAACTTGTTGGCTTGAATGCTTTTGATATAAATTAAGTGCTAGACCTACTACTAAGTATTAAACGATCTTTTCCAAACAGAGCTAGAATTTATTTATTTAGACAAATTAAAATTTGTTTCTAATTATGACACGAAAACAAATAACTAAACACGTTAAGAAATTTCCAGCAAAACATACAGAAACTTAAGCATCTATCTCGTTTCCACCATATCTGATAACTAACTACCTCTAAGCTTGAAAAACTCGAAAAGCACCGAGTTTCGACCAAAAGGTTTATATTTAATGTAATACTATAATAAAAAAAGATTGAAGGATCAGATCAAACAAGCTACAGTTGAAAACTATTTTGTTATTTAGGTTAGTCCAACATACCCGATCGGCTCAAAAGTCTCTACAGGTTTATCCGTCCGGAAAAGCCCGATTAATCTGTAAAGTTCGATAGACCTGAAAGATCCGAAAACTCGACAGGCCCAAAATTTCCTCCAGGTCCGCTTTTTTTAAACTGAGGTTTGGCCAAGACTCGCAAATGCCCTAGCAAAAGCTCGAGCCGTGCAATTACTCAACAACCAACCGATACCATGCGCGCCGACGCAACAGCCACCATACTTTCATGAACTTTTGATTGCTAAATATGTTAGTTTGTTTTTCTAATAAATGTTATCTTTCTTTAGTACACATACAATCTTTTATTGAGTGATTAACTCATTATGGTTGATTTATGATGGGGTTTCGTAATTAATTCAGGGCCGGCGCAAAGATCTGCAAAAGAGGCAACTTGCCGTAGGCGAGGCGCCGCCGCGGTAACAAGGTGTTGCAAGGTGGAGAATAAGACAACTGAAGCTAACAAAATGCACCACCAAATATCCTAGCCCTGATCTAGAGATTCTTTTACGTCTTGAATGGTATGACGTAATTCGTAATTTCAAACTAATAATCCGTTGGTTATTTAATGTCTACAAGAGTTTACAGTGGATTCCCAGTGTTTCCCTCAAAATCTCCAGCTTTCTCTGAAGAATATGATAATTATATCTGTAAGTCCCTAAATCCGATCTTATGATTCTGTAAGTTCAGCGTATTGCCCCCCCCATGGATTGTCAAAAGATTTTTCTGTGCTTCGAATGGCATGACATAATTCGTAATTCCGAACTAATAATCTGTTGGTTTAGAGTTTACGAGTGTTTAGAATAAATTTCTAGCGTTTTTCTCGGAATTTCCAAACAACATTATGAAAACCCAACTTTATAAGTTCCAAAATAAGATTTGTAAATTTACAAGTTTGTAAGTTCTTCACATACTATTTGTACGATCAGCTTAGTGCCATGAATTATCTGCCTCTATTTATTTTAATAACGTAAAAATCTATAATCCGACTAATGTGTACAGCTGTCCATTGACTTTTGAGAGAGGAAGACCACACATAAAAATAAGACGACTATCAAAGAATTATACTAGAACTCGTGATGTTAAACCGTAAGCGGCCAATGACTTTTTATTCGAGGGAGGCAACGTAAATTATCAATAATTAACTCATTGAGGTTGTAAATGTACAATTATCTTTCATTCAAAAGCACAGGACCGCCGCGTGTAGGTGTTCAGGTTGTTCACCGCACAAGGCCGGTTAATCAAAGGGGTGGCAGGGGAGACATTTGAATTATCAGAGGGGTAGCTTTTGATTGAGTCCGCGGAAAACAAGATGAGGGGTTTTTAAAGTTTGCTTATATAAAGGCAACTCATATACATCCGGTGTGTAAAAACACATAGTGTTTTTTTAAAAGAACTTTCTCGAATTGACTAGTATGTACCCTACAGATTATTTTGTAATAAATTCAAACAATCTGAAAAAGCTGTCGTTCTCATGAAAATATTGTACATTCTGATGAATTTTAGTTGCGTATCGCTTTATTGGTAAATTTGCGTTGGTAGAAAAAACTTAACTGGCCATGATAAAAACAAAAATCTGAAAAAATTAAATTGCAGTAGACACTGTGTCTACAAAGAGGACATCGGCATCGTTTTAAAAATTGTTTCTCTTCTTTAATAAGCTAGAATAAGCTCCAATATCTTTCCTGTTTAGAATTTCCCAAATATTTGAAAGCAATGTTTGTAACAAATTACCGTTGGTAGTATATTAAAGCTCGACTACGGGAGTAATTTCTATTCTTAAAACAATTACAAAATATCTTGGTCACTTAAAATCCCAACACGTTTTTTTGTTTTCAACGAAAATATTCAGAAAAACTAGTTTTAAATAAAATATAGGCATCCATAAATTATAATAACCAGTCAAGATAAAAAGGTACTTTTTCTTTCTAATTTTTAATATGTACATCATGACAAAAGTTATTAATACTTCTTCTAGTAAAAGTAAACGTAACCTAACAGATGATATTTTACATTTTTTGTGTAACATGGAAATTATCATGCCAGATTAATTTAAAAAAAGTATTTGGCAACAGTAACATACACGTTACTTATTTTTACTCGACGAAACTGAAAATTTAGTACATCATTTTTATGAGTTGAGTTTTTATTGAAGTAACGAAGACAATTATATTTATCTTTCTTTTAAATTAGTGTTTATTTTATTAGCCAGTAATTACATATTTTGAACTTGGTGTAAAACTTCGTCGAGAAATGTAATTTATATTGGTAGATTATACTGGGTGAACGTAAATGACTGTGCTACGCGTAAGAGCCTGACAACCTTGGTTGTCAAGGTGATAGCAAAATTATGAAGATTAGTTTATTATCATTTTGAGTTTATCTTTAATAAAACAAACAAGCATTACTAATTCAGTTGACATTAATGTAAACGGAGAATTAAAGCTTCAAAGTTCTCAGTTATATTTTTATGTTTTCTTTTAATTATTGCCAGTTTTATAAAGAAAATTAAATTAAAATACAGTACGTTTCGCGACTCTGGTGTTGAAGTTTTAGAGTTCATTATTGAATTTCATCATTTCTTTCCCGATTCTGCATGAGAATCTCCCAAACTCAAATAGCATGCTATATATCTACAGTAATAAACGAGGCGGTAAATGCACCAGGAATGACCACATGTGTAAGTCCATTGGGAATCCATGCTCTACTGGGATGTGCAGTAATTCTGTATGATACTGAAATGCTTTTATTTCTAAAACAATTTTTCGCAATTCTTATATTTACTACTGCTAGATTTCACCTTAATCCTTTGCTGCATCATAGTGTGTGTTGAAGAGTCAGGAATTACTATTAATACTAGAGAGTTAATTGAAGAATGAAGACTTTTCAAGGTTTTGAAATCAAACATAAAGCGTCCAATCGCTTTCTAACCTGGGTCAATATTATTTAATTTCATTTCTGAAACAACGTAAGCATGAACAAGGCCGTCGAAACCATTCACGTAATACCTCCGCGATCTGTCGAAGATCATTTCTGTTGTGTTCAAAACTCTAGCATTAGCAGATATCTTTTGCTGATGGGCAGGTCGTCGCTGTAGGCTTGGCTAACGCTACGTTAATTTTTTTTCGAATGCATTCAAATCTCAGTACTGCCATGGGTTATAGAATGTAAATTTACTCCTTGAAGTTACATTTATTTTAGAAATTCAAGAAGATAATAATCTTTTAGAACCTCAACTATGTTTATCGCAAAGAAAGAAACGTATTTTACCAACATCTGCATCAACAGTGAATAATAAAGCATAGTATCTTAAAAGCGTCTTTTGTTTTGTTTTAGCAATTGTTACATAACAAATGTAATTTATCTGACAAAAATCAATGATTTTCATATGTTTAAAGCCATGGCACACTAAGTGGGAAATGCTTTTTATTAAAAAACAAATTAGATAATTTCGTTTTTAGCAAATATCTAGTAAACCGTAAACTTTTTTGAAAAAACAAAAGCATAAGTAAACTGATCTCCAAAATAGCCAAATCTTTTCTAATTTACCCGACTTCGTATCTCTTACAATTTTTGAGATCCCAATAGTGAGAATCGAAATGTGAACACACTGTATAGACAAACCCAAATAAAAAAATATATAGAAAAACTGTTTAGTTAAGCTACTATCGTTAGTATGAAAGGTAAAGCAATTTAATACTCGTACAAATACGAAAGATCACGATAGCACATTATATTTAAAAATTATTATCTCGAGCTACGCGATGGTTATCTTCGGAGTCTCCTATGGGTGACGTAGTTAGCATATCCCTCCATTACGCCCACATAGTCAGTTTTCTAATTTTTGGTTTTGTGCGATTTCCTCCACTTTTCCTCCAGAGAATCCCTGAGGGTAGGTGCGTATTTGAAAATTATTATCTCGAGCTACGCAGAGTAATCTCGAAGTTTTCTGTGGGTAATGTAATACACATATTTCTCTATCACGCCCACATAGTCTGTGCTCTAACTTTAGTGTTTAGCGCGACTTTCTCCACTTTTTCTCTGTAGCACCTTTGTAGGCCCACATTTGAAAATTATTACCTCGAGCTACTAGCATTGGTGTTTGTGCATTTGCGCTTGATAGTTGATACTTCTTTTATTTTTTTTTTGTATCAAAGTAACTTTGTACATTTTGTATGCCTTCATACAACAGCAATTCTAAATCTTATGGCTGTCGTCCGTGAGAATAATTATTAATTGTTATTTTATAGAATTATTACAATCAATATCAGGTTTTAAGATGCTGTTATGACTTGAATCGGTGTCACTCTTGTTAAAATATACAGAGCGATGGTATAGTGGCGAATATTATTTACATATTGTTATAGTGGATCATGAGGTTGCAAATTTGCTTTTGGTTTGTGTTTATTATCTTGCTTAGTTCACCAGATAGAGCATTTTTCTAAAACTGTTTAAAAACCTAGCCAATTAATATCTAGAATTCCAAAAATAATGCTAATCCGTAAATATGCACAGTTTGGGACTATTGGGAGATTCAGTAGCCTAAAAATAAACTACAAACGTAGACTGCTTTGATGTAATAGTGCATTTAACGTTAAAATGTTTTTAAAATCAAGTGAAGGTATAGAATTTTTGTTTTCATATCTCACTTAAGCTAGCCTTTTGCTAATACAATAGTAGGCTTCCATTTTTCTATCACCCTATATATTTTCTATTTAGAAATATTTTGCAGAACATACAGGGTGTTTGCGAAGGTATGCAGAAAACTTGACCAAGGCAAGGTTTAGCTACTATACACAGAAATGCAACAAAAACCACTGATACAATAACAAACATTGATAGGCCGTTGTGATTGTTTTCTCTTGTAACAGCAAGTTGAAACAAAAAAGTGAGAGAGTGGTCGGTATTCGTAGTTCATGATTGATTATTTACCTTGGCAACAAATATTATATCAAACTATCGTTCGAAAGAAAGTTAATGATTAGGCGATTTTACCAATTACTTTTTAAAAGTTAGAAAAAGGATTAGTAAATGTACGTTTTCTAAAACTTCAAAATTTATTAAATAATTTTTATTTATTTAGCTACAAAAATGCACTAACCACCAAACAGTGTGGAACTAATATTGTTAAACCTCTTAACAGCTTCTTTACTATTACTAATAGGAAAATTTCTTGTTGACATGTTTTGTACGCTTTGATGCGTTCTACAGTGTTAAAGTTTCCTCCCTACTTTTGAAAACACCCCGATATTAATATTAATAAGTTCTCTAATTAACAGAGGAAACACAGTGAAAACCAATGCTACTGAACATAGAAATTATGTAATAAAATTAACGAAAACGTAAAAAATTATGCGGATTTGACCATGTCAAACAACCTACTGTGTTTTCAAACTTGGAACTCCGACTGTGCTTTATGTATGCATTTTAAAAGTTGTATGTACCTAAAGTATCAAATGGTCTGTAGTATGAAATGTGTTCTATAGCGTATGTAAGTGATGGATTCTGGAATATTGGCTTATAGCTTACAGCTTATAGTTTTCATTGTTATCGTATATACAGGGTGCCGCTTCGAAAAGAGGTACTTTCATAAAATAGAGTTCAAGAAATTTATACTTACTTATATTGTAATTCTTTTAAAAAGTTGCAGTTTTTTCATATCCGCCTTTAAATAAGAGTAATATAGCTTTACATCCGCAAGGGCAGCCTTGCATATGTACAGAGTGTTTCCTAACGATGGTAAAAAATTTTAATAGGGGGGCTAATTATAAGTAACGAAGTTCATATAAACAAGTGTCCTAAAATGCACCCTTTCCGAGATACAGTGCGTTAAAATTTATAGAAAAAATATCAGCCATTTCAATATTTGTATAAGCTTTCATGATGAAAAACTACACTAAAACTACACCAAATCACGTTTGTTTTACATAGGTACCTATTCAATAATAAACAATTTTATTTTAATAAATGCTGGTGAAATGTACGAAACTCTGTTAATACATTTCAAATTATCTTGAGAACGGTGCGTTACCAGTTTTCAGGAAAAATACAGTCGCGTAGGCTTTATCTGGGGAGAAAGTAGAGAACCCTCCTGCATCTAAGCCACTGGATTTAATTTTTCATCAGTTGTCATCTTATCAAATTTATAACAAGATGATATAAGCTTGGGCCAAAAATTATAATGCATAACAGAAATATAACAAAAAACCAATTTTTTTTATAAATTTTAACACCCTGTATCTCGGAAGGGGTGCATTTTAGAACACTTGTTTATGGCCTTTTTTACTTATAACGAGCCCAAGAATTATCTATTAAAATTTTTTACCTTCATTAGGAAACACCCTGTATATCTGAAATAGCTGCGAGTGATCTTTTTATGTTTGTTATAACGTATAACTTATAAAGGTATTCTTAATAATAGTTATAATGATAATAATACACCATCAAACAAAAACATGCTCTGTATTCTGATAGAACGGCTAGATACCGGAAAAGCTACAATCGAAAGTCACAACAATCACAAACAATTGTACGTTTCCAAATTCCAACATTCAATTTCAGCAGCCTAAAGGGCACCAAAGTAGGGAAGTCCATCAGGAACTTCTGGTTAGGTCTTCGAGGGAGCGTATGACGCAAAACAATTTTTGATTGAGGGCACCGACATGCCTTGAACCGGCCAGTCCTGCTATTATTAACCAGAAGTTAAATAGCAACGCTATTATCATCATCTGTTCATTATTTATTACGAATACAGCAGCATAAACAGTAAGAAACATTTCTGCCACTTTCCTCATTATTATCAAAAACATCACTCGCAACCCAGAGTAACCAGATACTTTCAAGTATAAATACATATGGCAATGGCGGAAGCCATAACCTTTACTTAGGGCGAATTTCATACTATACACAATTTAATAATAAAGAAACATATAAATTTATTTACTGTACCTAAAGACAAAGTTTACACACTTAGGTAAATTACGTAAATATATTATGCATTGATGATAAACGTACAGCGACTTCGAGAAACGGCAGTTAGGAAAACAGAAGGTTGTATAACATCACAGATAACAAAAAAGCTTAGAAAAGACATGACGGTCAACTAATTGGAAGAAGATTGATGTGCCAACGTTTACACTCACGCTTTATTATGGTGTATTTTGATGTACATATTTTGTCTTGTTTTGTGTAGAAATATACTACATAGATTTTTGTTTTCCCAATAATGTAATGTGTACTTATGTCTTTTCAAGACCCTGGAAACCACAAAGCATTCTGTATTCCTATGAATTTGAAAGCTAAGTTGAATGTCGTTTCTTTACCATTAGACTTAATCAGTATTCATATTCTTAAAACCATACGCATCTACATCTAGTCATTCTTTAAAGTTGTAAGTAATTAAACTTTGATGCCAAACTCCAACAACAATACCATATTTTAAATTTATGGCGCCAGCACTTACACAATGTCTTATCACGTCGGACAGAGAACAATGGTAAGTGGAATAGACCAAGGACTAAGCTGATATCATCCGCTACTGATTGATTAAAGGGTCACCTCAGTCAACCGTGTCCTACCTAATATCCGTCGTATAACAACAGTGATCTCACATTTGCCACATATTCACCAATTTCATTACCTGCTGATTGTATTTGCCATTAGCATATTCACCTACCAACCGCAACCAACAGAACACTGATCATGTATGCGTGATAGCAACATGTGAACTATATCACTCTAAGGCGACTTCGAAGTTGCCGATCGCGTAGTTTAAGATAATAATTTTCAAATATGCACCTACCTCAAGAGTGCTCCAGAGGGAAGGTGGAAAAAGTCGCGCTAAACGCCAAAATTAGAGGACTGACTATGTGGGCGTGATAGAGGGATATATTTGTAAGGTACGTATGTAGATCGGTTTTAGAAGACCCGAACTACTATCAAAGAAACAGCGTATTTCTGTTTTTTTCTTTAATACCTATTTGTACTTGGCTCTTCTACGTTGTTTTTATGGTATATTATGTGACTTCTTGTTTGTATAGTATATGTATAGGTTGGGATAATGCTGAAGATCAACGAATTGAATTTTTTTTACCTTACGACGAAAAGAAGAATCTTCGAAGCAAAAAGGCAGTTATTTATCTTGTATCAACTTTTTGTTTCCGATAGTAAATTGTTTTTGTAATTATAATATCCGAGTTCAACAAAAAAATTATGTTGGTAGTACTGAGATTCGAAGGATTTGGAAAAAAATGAACGTAATTTCAGCCAAGTGAAGTAAATTTTATATGTGCCATCTCCTAACCTAACTTATCAATAACTAGATCTAATTTTACTTAATCTGTCGTTAATATAACGTAATCAGTAGGCAACGTAATCTAGCCTGGCGTTCTCTTAAGCATCTATTACAATATACAGAGATTTACACATCAAATAGAGAAGTCGAAACTTTATCCATGTTAACGTTTACTATCATTAAGTTTACGGAGAGATCTCCTATTTAGGTTTTTGGTACTCCTAGCGTATTGGTACTTAAACTGTGTTGCTTGATTTAGCTCTTTTTAATTTTCTTAAACTTTGCTTTCTAGTCTTTCTCACTGCGTTTGTTGTTGTGAGTGACTGGCCAAATACATTGTTTGATTTGCACTTTTATTCTTACATGATTTATTTTTAGCGATACTTACAACTCAACTGCTTATGCTCATTTCTTTTTTTAGTCTAGATTTAAAGTTTTCGAAATAAATGTTTTGATGTCCATTTAAGTGTGACGCATTTCAAAGAATACACGCGAGTATTTATAAGTCACGGTATGAATAGACAATGGCCATCTCTTGCACAGTCTCTGACTGAATCGAATAGTTCAAAAAGAAATGAAGATTTTCGGATTATTTGAGCAAATTCTCTAGAGCTCCTAAGAGCGACTTTTTGTATCAGTACTAGCATTCTATCTTATTATCTATGTAATTGTCCCATTACTGTCCTTGAAGGAATCCTTTAAGTAACGGAAAACCGCATAACCGCAGATTGGAATGAATCGCGATTTGAAGATAAAAAGTTCAAATACAAACGACTAATGCGATTGTAGAATGCAGATAGAACTACTGAAAACACGCCGTTATTTTGACACAAGCGAAATAACATATTTAATCATAATGTGCAATTACAAACTTGCAGAGTTTGAATGATGAAAAGCTCAGCCATACAACAGGCAATACTGGTATTATACTGCATTTCATGTGTAAATTTTCCTAGTATAACACATTCAGTTGTTTTAAGAAGAGGGTTGGCCATGTTTTTGATTTGTTAAGCTGCAGGCTCTGCGACTACATTTTTGTTATATTGGAAACCATGCATGCTTCCCAAATAACATTTTAACAGTGTTACCTTTTTAATCTAGTTTGCTTAATTACTTCATATTTGCCAGACAGTCAAATCAAAATATACTTGACATTTCCAAATTTATAACATAAACTTCAAACAAGTTTAAAAAGGTATTTCAAAGTCATTTCGGCATGAAAAGACTGATTTACACGATCTCATCTAAAAACAATATAAACAGGGTATACACATTTCATTTTTTAGGAATCTCTAAACGTACGTTACAAAGTAAGATTCATAAGTCATTTTTCAAATTGCTTATGGATAAGAATCTTGACAATCTTTAAAATTTCTAAATTGACTTTATTTTATCTATCTAAATTTTTAAGAAATTGGGCGCCAGATTTGATTAAAAGTTCAGTGACCAGGATTGAAAAACCTTTCAAAGATTAAATTTTGGTAAACTATAATATGCAGCAAATAAAAAATTTAGAAATCAAGTTATGAAATAACGCAAACGAGTCATTTCTTATACCATGGAATCTTAAGAGGCAGACCTAAAACGTCCAACAGATGCCGATGCCGTACTACCACAATTCCCAAACTGGACCAAACTCGAAGGAGCAGAAGAAATTCAAGTTGAGATTTGTTATCGTTCTTTTGGGGAAGCACTCGTAATTCAGCTTAGACACAAGGAACCGTATTAATTAGTCTTTGTTTGACTTTTATCGTCAGTGTACAATTTTATTTTGATAGAGTAATTGAGGGCTACGATAACCGTCAATACTAATTAAAATTCGACCCGATTTGAATAGGGAGAATGAAAACGCTGTAAATACAAGAAAACTGGATGTATGGCCATGTAAGGATAGGTCAAATTGGTTGTCATCAGGTGATATTTGGCTTAGTATTGATGATAACAAAAGACCGTTTTCGGGAGCATAGGTTACTATTTATTTTGAAATCAAATGTCAAAATAAAATTCGAGGATCATGGCATACTTTCTAGATATTGGCGAAAAATTATATTCCCCAAATACAACTTTTTCTCGTATCTTGCTTATTTGGGGAGACATCAAAAAAACTACAAATCTTATTTCCAACAACACGGCAGGCTTAGCTTGTTTCAAACTTTTTTGGTTTTGAGAATCATCAAGCAATATTTTTTGTATTGAAATGCAAGTTGGCCATGATTTACCTAAAAGGGTTATCGCTTGAGCTTTACAAATAAATTGCTGAGGTTTTATTGAAAAATTGGATATTATTACAAAATATTAAATGATGGAGAAAACAGCCGAATGTTAGACATAAAAATAAGTGAGCATTAAAAAGAAACAGTAGGCAATATAATAAATACAACAGGTCTAACAATGTTAACCATCAAATGTTGAAACAAACAAATTGACACTCTTTGCTACACCATATTCTATCTTGGACTGTTTGTAGATTTAGCCAGTCTTAAACAATGTTTACAATAACTACAAACTTTATAGATATTTCCGTACTATTTAAGTCTCAAATTATTTTGGACACATGCAAGCACACACAGAATTTTGTGGAATTTTCAGTGTCTCGTTACTTACAGATCTCTCTTCAATTTTCTTGCCATGGATGTTAATCTGTTTTAAGTTTTTCTAATTTAATACCAAAAAGTGTCGATCTGCTTGCTTCCCGTTTTTGACTTAGGAAACTTATGTTTTACATGTTCTGCTAACTTAAGCTCCAAGTTGTTAAACATGTTGTATATTTATTACACTGTCTACTGTTTCTTTCTAATGGTTGCTTGATTTTATGTTTTGCAAGCAGCTGTTTCCTCCGTCGTTTAAAATTCTTAAATTAGTATCTAATTTCGTTATAAAACACAGCAATTTATTTATATTTGTAAAACTGGAACAATAATCTTTTCAGGTAA
>VTPC01002522.1:0-56500 GCA_011009095.1 Ignelater luminosus | reverse complement strand
GGCGACTTGGCCACGATATGATATTTATACGTAATACATACATAATTACATAGATTAAATGTACTGTTACTGTTACAGTGTCGCAGTTATTTTTCAACATGTTTCTCACAATTAAAGAGAGAAAGCGATTATGTCTTTTGAATTCGTCGCAAAACATCTTCCTAAATGCATCGCTTGATGATTACATCAAATTATGTAAATAAGATACCATCAACCAACAGTGCATACTTACCGCATTCAATTTACAACCAAAAACTCTCGTAAGTGGTTGTATTTTGCAACGTGAGAAAAGCTAGACCTCGTTTTCTTCGCTGTCTACGTTGTCAAGTTAAAGCTGTCAATAAATTTAAAAGCACTTTACAGCAACTACAATACATTAAAGTAACACAGATAGCAACAGCAATAACGGCAATGAACCGTCGCTCACATTTCGATCACACAAATCGATACTTCGTTGTTTTTTGCTACTACCATCTTATTATCTTTAATAGAATTTCTAACTCTAACAATAAGTAGTTAATTTCCCGAGAATTAAACCTAAAAAATTATAAAAACCCTTACTAGTTAATTAATTGATAAAAATACTTTTCTTTAGAGAAGTAAGTTTTGAGAAATTGCACCTACTACAGTTTCGATATGCAGAACTAGAGTGCCTTGATATTATTGCTTTTCATTTTTATATCTTAATACATATATTTTAGAAAATAACAAACGACATCAAATTGATACCAAGACACTTTTTTATGTATTTAGAACTAAAGTTGTCTCGACCAAAAATTAATTGAATGCTTTCATGTTTGTGCAAGGTCTTGTTTCATGTGACGTGTGTTCTCTTTTATCAAAGGCTTCTATTATATAAAAGGTCGAAAGCTACAAGCAGTTTTTGAAACTATAGTTTAATTCATTTATGAATAGTTCTTGATAAGTGTGACAGAACGAAGTCCTGATTATCTTTTATCTGAATATTTTTAGAATGCGCTATCTTTTTTCATCATTGCTTTTATTAGATTTATCGACACATCAGAAAGAGATGAAACAAAACGATAAACAACTTTTTATCCACTGATGTTTGAATTAAGCAATTGGAAACCTACACATCCATTTTATGAATTGTTTTGATCTACTTTGAAATGTCCTTGAAAAGAGCACGTAGAGATCCCGTAGCTATTTTCATTAAAACTACTCTGGAAATTCTACGCTTTCCCAAACTAGCCTTATTATTTACGAGATCACTTGTTGAAACTTGAAGAATTAACCCAAAAGACGAGTAAGTGTGAACTAAGTAAACGCAATTTTGTTTTGGGGCTTGTACCTGTTTCATAATGATGCCAGATGTAGTCCTACTTTGGCTGCAAGTAGAAAAACATTATTCAAAGTTGCCTCTTATTGACTAAGAAACATTCGGATTAAAATTGGTCACTGTGCAACTCGTTTTCCGAAATTTAGAAGTGAAATAATTCTATGTGAGTTATAGGGTGAGTAAATATCTTTCAAGCCAAATGTAAGAAATGCTCAGATTGCTCAAATTTATGGTTCTATACTGCCCCATGTAATCTTCAAAGGTAAAAGATTGCTTTGAAGAATCAAAAAAGACTTTAAATATCCATAATAAGTACTCTTCATCGCGACTTTAGCCATCTAAAAATATTCATTTTAGGCATTTTCGAAATTGAAATTGATATTGAAAGTTAACCGCACAACTCGAAATATAAATTAAGTAAGTGTTCAGAGTTGCTGTGTCCAAATGTGCCTGAGTAGTTAAATCTTGAGAGCGAACGATATTACATTTGAGTTTAGGAAAGGTGATAGAATTTTTCTCATGTACAAGAAAAGCACAATTTATATGTATATTGCTATACTTATATTAATTCCAGATAAAAAGTGAGGTCTTCGACGTAAGTAGCCCTAGTAACGTTTTTTGATTTATAGAGAGAGCATCTAATAAGGCTAAAATAGCTACGAAGCCCTCCAGGTCAGCAGAGTAATCGTTTCAGTGGTCAACTCGTAAAATCTGCAGTAAAAGAAACAAACTTTAATTTCAGTGCGTCAACGTTGCCTGCAACCGATTACAAGTAATTCAGAAGACTAATAAAAATTGATGTAATGATAATAACCTCTCGGTCAGTCCTTCAAAGATTAACATTGTTCTCTTCACCAAGAGAACAAGAACCGAAGATTCTAGAAAATCCAAATTGTACGGTAGGCCGCTAACATTTGTGCGCAAGTGACCAATTACTTAAATGTGGTTTTCCATAGGAAACTGAACTGGAAGTTGATGTTGACAAGATTATAACCAACTCGACAGCAACAAGTAATAGTAGGTAAGAGCTGGAAAGATTTTATTCGCTCTGTACAGTTATTATCAAACGAAGAGTACAATACGACTGACTCAAATTCAACGACTGACCTGTCTGGATATAAGCAAAAACTACGAGGACGATACATACAGCATACACTCGAGGTTACCAAGCCTTATACTTGAATCGAGCACATAATATTGCACAATCAAAAACTTCCAAACTTTAAATCTCATAGATATGAAGCGTTTGGTACTGCACAAATGAGTGCAACCCTGCACACTTATTATTTGCCCATTGTTAAAGATTAGCTGTGCTTTTAAAAACAGCTAGTGTTTTGAGCTTACTGAAGAGTAGTATTAAATTCAAGCAAAATTAATTTGACTAGTAGAGTTTTTATCAGAAAATGAAATTCAGCGAAAAACTGACGTGATCTCGAAAGATATAGCTCTATACTTTCGATACAAATATGTTCCCGGATATTGTGATTTGAATGAGATGTGATGTTACGACTTGGCAAGGGATTGTATATCTATACATATAAGATACATTAGAATAGCCCAGATAAAGAGAAGGTATCACCTTTGTTCATCTACAGGGTAACTGAGATAGAGGTTGAATTAAGGCTGCATACAAGATGTTTCCTTGAAATCGAGGACAAGGACAAGCAGAAAAGAGGACAGGTGGATTTTCAATAGTACTATTTTGTTTTCTGTAAGTAGGAATCTCGTATAATAAATTACGAGGTGTATCAAACATCACCTGGAGAATGCATATTAGACTCTCCTAACGAAGATCTACGCTATCTTGTTAGCAAACACAGAGGAGGCTAAAAGGGGTAACACTAAAAGCGATTTACTCATCCAAAACTGAAAGTGTTGTTCACGAGTACACAGGCTTGGTACGACAAAGAAAGTCAATCCAGGTCAAAACCAGGACTCTTTCTGGAGATCTCAAGAAAATAGACTACGTCAGCCCTAAATAATTGATTTAAGATCAAAAGACTAAATAAACCAGGGTTCAACTTGTCTAAACCGTGTAAAAGTCTTCTGATGTAGGTGTCTTAAATGACATTCATTAAAGAGTCAGAAAAGTCCGGGTGAAGGGTCTAAAGCGGATATGTGTGTGATGGATTGAGGGTATGGCAAATGGTCAGTAAAAATGAGCCGAAAAATACTTAAATATCTGCTAGGCTTTAGCCGCTCGCATTAATTACTACTTTTAATCCATTTGAAAGTATATGATAGAAAAGAAATCGGGAAAAAAAATTATTAGAATAATCAGAGCTGTTCTAAAATATAAATGCAATGATAACAACGTCATTTCTGGTTTATGATTTTGCAGTTTAGCCAAGCATTTTCCCCAAAATCTGACAGTTGTCAAAAACAATAAAACTTGTTTATTTTGTTGTTTGTTGTTGTTTTCGAGTTGACCTCAACTACTACTATTATTCTATCGCCAACTATACATTTAGCTGAACCCAAAGGTATTCCAACCCCCAGTTTCTCGGAACATAGTATCAAACCCGCGACCCTCGGTTAGTTATTAGAGCCACCAAGGCTTCCTTTTGTTATTTCTTTGGTTTAATTTTATATTATACGTTCACAGTTTTTTTGCATTAGGGTTGGCCATGAATCTTTTTTGTTAGGTTGTACACACTAGGTATTTTAATTGTTATTTCGTTGTACAGCTTGGATAACCACAAAACTAATCAGTGGTATATTTAAACAGTTAGGATGTGTTCTTGCAAATAGATTATTCTCATAGCAATTTGATATTGCTTCTGTTATTAGAGGCAATAACAATAATAACTTACTACACTGAAGACATAAAAATTACTAAAGATGTTAATTCCATTTTATTATATAAAACTGACAACATTGCGTTTGTAGGTGTTCTGTCATGCAATTTAACCTAAAATCATTTAAAAAGCGTAACTGTACATGTAAGACCAGTTTAAACTGAAAAACGTTCACACTGCTAAATTGGGTGAATCTCCATGGCCAAACATCATGCAAAAAAACTGTGAACGCATTATATGAACTAATTAAAGACACTGCTTTTGTTATTCATATAAATAATCTTTAATGATACTTTAGTCATAAATATTTCTATATGTATATGCTAAGAAATATTCAAATATTGTAAGTAACATGCAATACTAAAACATTATGGCAATAAAACAAAAATAGAAATGCACCGGATTAGTCCGTTGGAAGAATTAAACATAATAAAGTGCACTATATTGCTGGCTTTATTTGAAAAACAATACTAGATAAAGTAAAAAAAGTATTAAGTAAGTAATTTCAGGAATAATCCATCATAATCTTTATTGTCTGACCTTCTGTTAATTTTCTAATTAGATAAAAACTGAAATGAGATTATTATCGGTGGCTAACTGTAATTTATCGCAGTTACTAAGAGAAGATAGCACAAAGACCTGTTGATAAAACTAAGAGCAAAGGAAGGGCTAAAGAAATTGATTGGATTCTTCTTGACGACCTCGAAATTCTCGTCAGTCTTGCCACCAACAGTGCTTTTACATAATTACGGTCGGGGTAATTATTGCAGTGCATTTTTTTGAAAACTGTATATTAAGTAAATAGATGCTACTTTAAAGTTACTAAAATGAAAGGGACTTTACCTCATGTCACATTTCGTAAATATACTAGTAAATTTAATTACTACACCTGAGTATGCTTTTTAATTAATTAATCCCCATCATTCGGTTTCATTCAACCCTACTTACTAATTTACGAAAGAGGTGCGTCAACTATTGTTACATCACTGCTGTGAAAAAATCTTTAGTAGGTGTGATTAGCTTTAGATACTTATTCTGTAGTATTTTCTCGTTCAAAACATATGGGAAACCTTCCAAAAATGTGCTTGAGAATATTTTCTTGCTTTTCTATCCCACTAAAGCTTTTACGTGTTAATGTATCTTGAAATACTAGATATTATGACTCTTACGGAACTCCAATCCCTTATTTTTTAATTAAGATGCTTTACAAAATTTCCTTTTATCTACAGGAGAATTTCCAAAAAAACTAAAGAGTAAGTCCATAAGTACAAAAATCCAACAAAATTGTTTCAGCTTTTTACTGTTTTACCATTAAAAAAGCATTACGTCATGTAATACTAGGAAATAATGAATGAACTCCGATAATTTGATTTCAACTAGTAATTTAACATTGTTATCTTACCTCCCCTGTTGTTCATTCATAATAGCACAGTATAAACATAACTGCACGCCAAAGTAAAGAATCATCGCGTGAATCTTTATTATACCATTGACATGTTTCGATTGTTGGTACTACCTAAACAGGTGGTCACATCAAACTGGCTGCATATTTCATAATTTACAGGATCAATTACGTGTGCTAGGAAGAAAAAGAATTTGATCGGAAATTTTCATGAAGATTTGATTCTACATTTTTTTTTATTTTGCTAATTTTTGTTCGTGAAAATTTAGTTATACATATTTTAGATACTATGTGTCTTTTTTGCGTGCTAAATAGAAAAGGGGGAACATGTAACCTTGGCGATTGGACACACTAAAGTAGTAGGTTCAAAAATAAACGTTTGCAACATGTTAATGTATTGATTTTTACGAGGGTTATACACTCTTAATCTTCCTTACCTCTTCATGCAATTGTATTAACTTTAAAGAGTCTTCAAATTTTGTAAAGGTTATCTATCGATATACTACATATCAACAGGCACTGAAAAACTAACGATAAATGTTTAAAAATCCATTTCTAAATTCTATTATTTAATGTTGGCTTCTGTTATGCATATATTATTCAATGTTTACTTTGAGCCAAAAATTATACACACATCACACACTTAACAATTTTTATCAAAAACTTTCCGTATTTTTTACTGTTTGCCAGAATAGCTTTATTATTGGGTGGGGATTTCAGAAAAATAAAGAAGAAAAAAAATTGGACACAGAAATTTAGTCTACGTCAAAATATACGTTTCAACACCCATGACTAAGTAGTGTTTTGTTTTCCGAGCCTTTTGTTCGACAAATCTGTAGCGGATATAGCTACAAATAGATGCTGGGCATGATGTACGACTGCATATACACATATAGATATACATACATATCTAATGGTTGAACTATGCGATTTTATTACGTCAATTCATTCACTTGTATGTGGGCAGTTTCGCTACACATGATATAAATATCTATTTGACACGTGCCTAGTGCATATAAAATTTAAAAGTGTGTACAGGCAAGTTCAAACAAAAATTAAATGGAAGTTTTAGAACACACAAGGCCATTCCAACAGTGTTTGAGATTGTTATCTTGTGTATATTATAACAAATGTAAAAGTCTCAGCTAAATTCAGAAAACTTTTAGCTGTGGAAATCAAGACAATTAAATGCCGTCAGAAAGAGTAGCGTCATCATTCTTTTTCCATCAGCAAAACAGGTGTTTATTTTATTTCACACCCAAAAATGAATCTATTGTGCAGAGAAAATTGTTGTTAATTTTCTTACAAAAGCATTATCTTACCCGAAAATTGATTATAGTCTTATTAAAGTAATCATTGCATCAAAACCTCTGACACTTCTCCAACAAGCAACTGGTGAGGCAGTGACTTCATCTAACGTTTTTTCCGTGTACTCTGTTGAACCAAGGTCGAGCAAAGATTTCACTCTTAAATTTATGAATAATAACTAGAGACTTGATAGTCTTAATAATGAAACTGTTGCTTTCAGATGTTGGTTTTTTGTCAGATAACCTGTACCCTGGATGCATATTTTAATTTCAGACTTATCTCGTCAGATGCGATAACTTGTCAAAAAGAATTTGCCTTTAGTCCAAATTCAGCATAACGTCTGTTTTCAGTTGAGTTTACACAAAGCTTTCTCCAATGTATTCTCTGCCCATATAATGAGTCAAAAATGCCGAAAAATATCGAAACAAAAAAGATAAGAGCATTCATGTCATTGGTGCAACAAACCTAGTGTCCAAAATAATTATTTTGCGTAAAAGACGCGAGTCTTTGTAACCTGATCGTTTCTTCCTTTTCCAAATGAAGCTTAATAGTATCTGATAAAACAAAAAATTGAAGGCTCTAAACTGCTTTTTTATTTCTATATGACCCAATAAATCAATCAGGTCAAAACACGCTATATAAAAGAATGTAGCTCTGACGCATCACGTACCATAGAATAATAACCTAAATAACAGAAGATACAATTTCCAGAACCACAGACTTCTGAGTTTGCCGAGTATGTTTTTTCTTCATTTTTTTGTGTAATATTTCTATGTTTTGTGTTGCATAATTCGAGTTTAATGAGATAGACTATTAACACAGATCTTTGGATTGTTAGAGATTAGCCTTTCGCTTACTATGTTGTTTTAATATCTCTATCTTTACACAAGCTGTTAAACTGTAACTTGTATTTTACCTCAATACGTTAACTATTATGCAGATAATTAACGTTATTTTTTGTGTATTAATTTTGACATTTATTAATACATTTCTTCAACTACAACAGATAATTTTAGTTAGGTATCTTCCCATATTTTTTCAAGATTGTATGTTAAGAGGTCAAAAATTAAGAATGTTAAGATGACTGCCCCTTTTGTAGTACCCACAATTCAACAAAACCAAGAAAGTTACCAAACTCGTTTTAGGACTTTTAAAGATTTTCTTACCCTCTCCTCTGAAACTTGAGGCTGAACCTATTTCTCTTCAATATTTATCTAGAGAACTGACATGTTCATACGTTTAGAGACAAACGAGAAAAGGTAATATTAATATATGGATTGCAAATACCTAACAGAAAATCAGGACCCAGCGAAAGTTTATCAGAGTTCCAACTATTCTAGGACTCAAACTCAGATATCGCAGCATCATCAAAGACTTTGGCAGCTGAACTCAGAGTTACCTTCCCGTCAAGGCCTAGGCTCTGGGCGCCACAATTTTGAAGGTATCGCTTGGCAGACTGTCAGATCAAGTTATTGTATATCAAAAGAAAATATTACCATCTTCAAAATTCAAGAGGGACCTTTCCGTGGCTGTTCAGAGTTCAAAGAGAAGGAAAAATTTCATGTCTTGTCTGGTTAGGAGTTCAAAAGGGACTCCTCATGGACGCTTGTAAGAGAATAATTGGGGGCGCTTCCATGCATATACATAGTAAACCTTGGGATACTCAAATAGTTAAGAAGGCACTAACTGTTCGAGACATTTGAAAGTGTACTAACGTAATCTGGGTATTCCACACTTGCTTCTTCAATTAAGTAAGAATGATGTCAAATTGAAGTAAGATACAGTTGATGTAAACCAAGAAGGAAACCAGAAAATCTCGAGCAAACTTCTTCTGCGGGTAAGATGTTGATAATACTTGACACCGTTTGTCTTGAATTTTGCAACAGAATATAAGAGAAATACCTAGGACTAAAACAGTTTGGAAAACTCTTTTTGATTTAAGAATGGAAATAATCTTCTTCAATATACAACTTCTAAGGCGAGGTTGTTGTCTTTTGACCACAAGTACATTTTGTGCCTAACAAATATGCTATAGTTTTGACAAAATGTTGAATCAAAACGGTATTTTTTTTGTTTATAGTTCGTAGATGGTATAAAGTATACTATTACTTTAATTTTATACTGATCCAAATAGTTTCAGTATACGGACTTAAGAAATGCATATCCCTCACCACTACAAAAATTTCTGTTTAAACTATGTACACAGTTTTCTGAACGGGAACTGCTTTAACCCAGTTGATCTTGCTTGAAAGTAGATTTTTGGTTCTGTGCAGTTAGGTGTTACGACCAATGTGTTTAAGATTAATACAATCTCTTCAACCTATTTCATAAATCTTGTTTATGTTTCTTATGAAATTCAATTCATCGCTTTCATTCTTAAATACCATCTTGGTGGTGTAGATTTTTGTACGAGTATAATACCATAAATCTAAATACTGCTTAACTTTAGCATTTTTTCTAGATCCTCTTCCAAAAATTGGGAGTGATATTGCAATTATCTTTAGCACCGCTAAAGCTCGTTAAACGAGATAATTTTCATATCCAAAACTTTTTCTCAAGGTTTTCTATATCTCTCAAAAAATTTCTTTGCTTAGAGTTAGAGTATATCAAATTCCCGGAAGAAATGCTTAAAAACTGCTTAATAAGTGATCCAGATAACTCTTCATGATGATAACTAACGTTTCTAAAAGCTCACCTTTTGACAATAGATTTTACTCATTAATTGAAGATAAGATTAAAATAGTTCTGTAAATAGATTTAATAAATGGCCAATATAAGGTTCTCAAATTAATGACTGAGATGTTTAGAACTGCAGTAGTAAAAAAATTGTTTAAAGTAACAAACAAGTCTTTGAAATTTTAGAAATTCCCCAAGACAATACCAAGATATTCGATACTCAAACTATTTGTAGTACTCAATTGAGCAATGATTACGATATCCCAATTCGTCTTTCTCGAGATAACTATCATATCAAATCAGAAATCGGCAGACGTAATTAGTCATATCACTGGTTTATGGTAAACAACAGCCGAAATTGTTGCTTTTACATCTGCAATTATTTTTTGAGAACCTAATTATTGGAAACAATTAATATAATTATCGAGTAGATCTTGCAGTTGTTTCTGCAAAATGGTTTTAGTTCAACTGTAAGTAATTGTTAGAAGGTGTACAAAGACGTACTTTCTTGATACAGATTTTTATGAAAAGGTCTTGTAAAGTTGAAGAGCACTTCCAGAAGATGATACAGCTAACTATGGAAAATCAAGTTAGTTTTAACTCTGATTCTACTCTGATTATAAGATAAATCATTAACTTAACGGCAGCGTTTAAATGTACATTTTTATCTTTGAGTTTTGAGTTGTATTCAAAATTGACTTTTGTAAAGAATTTTTCAAGTAATTGTATCACAGGGAAGCCTCGATTCCATTCCCGGCTAAAACCATGATAATGCTTGTGACCAGAAGCAAGTAGCACGCTACCATGCTGCCAATGAAAAACCTCCTGACTGCTTGACATGTGACAATTATTCACACGCAACCAATCCAAGAGTTTTTCCATTGGTAGCATGGTCACAGTGTAAAACCTTACGGAATCAGTACGTTCACTGAGATAAAAATTTTGTTACGTGTTTTTCGACGCGTGGTGACTGCGCACTGAACAAAATTCAGTAAACAGTGAAGTACAAGTGTTGTGTTGAATCTTGCAAAAACCGCACTAACGCTTCGTACGCCTGTGCGAGCTGCGCGTGGTGACAATGTGCAGTAAAAATTTTGGACACAAAGATCAAAGCCGCCGACAACAAGTGAAACTACTGATTCCGTAAGGCTATTATTATTATTATTATTACTGTGGCATGGTAGCGTGTTATCTGCTCTTGGTCACAAGTATTATTGACGCAGAAGAAATCTGTAATCTCCTTTCGGGAGAGACTACGATGAACTGGACATTACAAATCCCTACTCGGGGTTGGAATACCTCCGGGCTCGGCAACAAAATACCAATTGCATTATACTTGCTTCAACAAGAAGATGAAAGGTTTTTACGCGACAAAAATTCAGTCTTAATAGAATTTGATAGTTTTCATCTTGTACAGATCCTAAATTTTTTTGTGGCGTTTTCAATTTATTAACGATCTCTAAAACAATCCTTGATATTCCTAGATAGAGAAATCTAACTGTATAATGTCTAGAAAACAGAGGATGGGCATTCAATACCATCTTGTGTGTGACACTCGATTACCTAGGCAATCATTCATGCGTATCGGACTCATTAGGTCTCCAAAGAGTTCAACGGTATGGAGCCTTGCACTATCTTGTTAAAACCAAGTTTAATCAGGACCGGCGCGACGTTCAACTAAAATTAACATTAGACGCATCACTAAACATTCTGCTCATCACACGCACGCGTTTTAGATATTCTACTATAGGAGTTAAATACCCTAACGCCAACCCAGATCTGAAGATTCTTCAACGTTTCGAATGACATGGCGTAATTCGTAATGCAAACTACTGGTATGTTGGTTATTTAGTGCCTGCGAGTACTTAAAGTAAATTTACAGTTTTTCTTTGAATTCTCGGCGTTCGTTTCAGAATTTCTAGACATTTAATAACATTATGGAAACTCAAGTAAGTCCTTTAAGTACGATTTGTGATTTTACAAGTTTGTAAAGTTTAGGCGTAGGTACTTTTTGTACGATAAGCGTAATTATCTAAAGCAGGACTGGCGTGAGCACGTGAAAATAAGGCATCGCGGTGACTAGGCGCTGCACAGTGGTAAAACTCACAACCCTCTTTACTACACGAAGGTGCCTCAAGAAGTTCTGCCATATGCGCCAAACATCCTACCCGGGTTTCAAACACCAGGCCTTGTGCTTAATTTTGCTTAATAAGATTATTAATTTAAATTAAATAATTTCAATTTTATATAAACAAAAGATTTCTGAAGCTTTAATTTTTAGACACTCTGTAACGCTGGAGAAATAAAATTCGTGGAACGACATCATAAAAGAAACAAAAATATGTATACTGATTCTTGATAAATACTTAAGTGTTATCTTTCTAGCAAGATGATAGCCAGGTTTGATATTTTATTAATATGAGTCTCAATTTGTTGAACTTGGCAGCCGATTTGAAAATATTCGTTTAAATAGATCACGACAAAAAAAAAGTAACTTAACAAAAGGTTGGAGAATTCTCTGAAGCAGATATAAACAAGGCAATTTGGGCAAGAACATAATCAAGTCTTTCTTAGAAAAGTCGTCGAACAAATAATATTGAGTGTTTAAGAAATGAGGTTATGTTTGCACTTATAGGAAAAACCTAAATGTGCAAGAATAGATTCTGTCAGCAATATTACTAACGAGTGACTTTTTTAAAAGTAAGATAAAGTAGAATTGAATAAAGTTTTCGATGCCAGGCAACAAGCATGTTGCAGACACGGGAAAAATGAAGCAAGATAAAAAAACAAATTAATTTTAATGTATACTCGTAAAAGCCTGTTTAATGAAATTATTAATTTCGTTTCTCATTTCTTTTTAAGGTACCTATCAAGGGCAATGGTTGAGAGGTATGAGACATGGTTATGGAGTTAGAAATAGTGCACCATTTGGAAAAGCGTCAAAATATAGAAACAAAGCTCTCCGAGCTTCCTTAACTTCATTGAGAAGTAACGAGGGTGGAAATACATCAGATGCTGCCGAAAAACGAGATCGCAGAGTGGACGATTCGCGAGGAGGATTTGTTCTGAAAATGAACTCTGACGAACCTGCCAGGCGCAGATCGCTTGGTGAAAAATCTATCAAGAGGAATTTCTTTACGGTAAGCCGATAAATATAATCCGGGCAAAGTAATTTATTTTGAACAAGAAAATGTTTAAAGTAAACTTTTTCGAGATTAAAAATGTAATATCCTACGGCGATAGATAAACAATATTCTTTTCATGTTACGAAATTGAGATCTAAAATTTTTGTAATTTTAGTAAATTAAAAAGTTTCAGTTTGAACAGAAAACAATTTTCACAAAAGCACCTCTTTGTTATAGTAACGATCCAGTGAACAAATTTACCTTGCGACAAAATATAATGTTTTAATTAAAATTCGTCGGCAACGGGTTTAATCAGATCGAACTTAAATAAACGTGCTACATTTAGTAGCTACCACCTGTTCACGTTTCCTATACAGTTTGCGCATATTCCTTTGAGAAATACTAAAAGCCCTACTAGTTATTTATTTATTTTTCTAAATAACGTCTTTTATTAGGGATTAAAAATTAAAAAACCGCGAAGTACGGGTGATTTGGAAAAAGGAACCGGCAGCATTAGATCAACAGGATCTTCCGCTTCCTGGGTGAGCGCAGACTCGGCTCAGTCAGCCATGACAAACGCTTCCTTACATACGGACTCCAATGCGAGCTTTGTGGTAGAGGTAACAAAAACAAACGCTTTAAAAAATATCTATTGAAAATGCTATCAAACGATTAAATTCCAGGATGAACACATGGATGCCAACGTGACCGAAACGTACATGGGGGAATGGAAAAACGATAAACGTAGCGGTTTCGGTATTAGCGAACGCTCGGATGGATTGAAATACGAGGGCGAATGGTATGCAAACAAGAAGTATGGATACGGTGTTACCACTTTTAGTAACGGTGAAAAAGAAGAGGGAAAATACAAAAACAATGTACTTATAACTAGTAACAAAAAGAAACATTTATTTTTAATGAGATCGGCGAAGTTTCGAGAACGAATAGATGCGGCCGTTAACGCGGCCCAAAGAGCATCAAAAATCGCTCTGCAAAAAGCGGATATTGCTATCTCGCGAACAGCGACGGCTAGAGGTAAAGCAGAACAAGCAGACATCGCAGCAGCCCATGCAAGGGAAGACTCTGACATAGCCCAAGCGGTAGCCAAACAATACGCTCCAGATTTTAAGCAACCAGGATTAGAAAGATTAAGAAAGTATCGCGATAAATTCGCTGATTCTATTTATAATAGTCAAAAAGATGCTTCCTTAACTAGTAGTAGTATTCCTAATCAAATACCTAACCAACTGCCTCATCAAATTAATAGCCAGTTACCAAATAAAGTACCCAATCAAATACCTGAAATGAAAAATCAATTACCTATCCAACCTCCGACAATACAATTAACTAAAGAAACGACGATATCAACGCATAATCCTAGCATTTATCACAATCAAACGGATAATTACCCACAAACAAATAAGCCCTCTAGTAGCTCTTATTATCAACAACAACAAAAAATGCCATCTCCTGCAGACATGTACGGTGCATCGATAAACACTAATTCGGTGGACGCTACAACTATTAAACAAGTCAACGAAAAAGAATTGAGGGTAACAAGAAATTCACTTCCGCGCGACGAAGCGCCTCAACCTTCAGCTCTTAGGCGAATGTCTAGAAGAGTATCCGGAGAACGCCCTCCGAATATAGGATGGGCAACTCAGCAGTCTGAAGAACGCCCCCAGAATACGAGGGCATCTCAACAGGCTCCAGAACGCCCTCCGAATATAGGCTGGGTAGCTCAGCAATCGCAATCTTCCATAGATTACTTCGATCATTATAAGCGACCTCCGAGTAGAGATTCGAGCGTAGATAGATATTCTAGGGCTACCGGTAGATTAAGCGCTGGAGGATCCAGGCAGCCTTCCGTAGATATGAGTGCTGGTCCTTCAGACACTCCCGACAGAATGTCGAGGGCTCCGTCGGCGGTTAGGGGAAGCACACCTGTGCCTATGCCTGCTAAAAATGGATCTATTCAAACCGGAAATTCGTTAAAGATAGGAAATTCTATAATGAAACCTAGTAATCCCATGCCGCAACCACCACCTTTCGAAGACATAATAAGAAAAAGAGGAGGCCTAGGACAAGACATTATACCATCGTTGAATCAACCTAAACGCACGGAGAGCTTGTACATAAATCCGGGAGCTACTGCTGCTCCCGTCGCCAAGGTTAGTGGCCGCGCTCCAAGAATGCTCTCACGGTCCCCGTGACGTTTTGAGCTATAATGGCTACGATCCACGAACGGAGTGGCGCGAGAACAGGGCGACGCCAAGGGGGACTCGGTCGGCGTCTAAAAGCGTCTTCGCTGGCAGAGCCGGCCGGATAAATATATACTTTGTCGAACTTGTATTGTGTTCTCGTAGTGCACTCCGGCCGGCCCTGTGGCTCGTACCATTCCATGATGTTGTGGTACCAAAACGAGGATGAGGAAGAAGATCTCATGTATTCCCCCGCTCTCATGGCTCGACGAGCCTCCGAGAGTTGGATTGACACTCCGCCCGTGGAGGTAGCCGCACGTGCTAATACATACACGCCTTCGGTAGGTTAAAGCAATGTATAAAACTTTTATTCATATGTTGTTAGCACCTGGTCGAACCAACGACGCTCCAGCGAAAGAAGTCCCTTCCAGATGTGCAAGTTTTACCAAAGGCGACCGAGGCGATGTCTCGAGAGGAAGTATCGGCTTTAGGATCAGCTCGTAGAGAAGAAGTTCGACGAATGGCCGACGAAAAAGAACGACTTCGTGCCAATCCATTATTGTATTTAGTTAGTCCACAAGTAAAGGTAGGTTCGCGCTCTTTTTAAATTTTAATTTTCGATTTTCAGAAAATTGCGTTACTCTAACTAACAGTTAATACTCTGTTAGTTCCGAGAAGAAGAGGCATTATCGAGTTAACCTCGAAAAAGTAATTATTTCGATCAAAACAACTTTAAAAATGATCAGAATATAAATAAAACACGGAATCATAATCGAGGTTAACTCGGCGCGCCACTTTTGATTTTAGAGTGCGATTGACGCTACTCACGACAATACGATTCTGTTAAATGCCTTGCACTTTTCTTAAGTTTGACTTTACCTAGGTTCCGTTTTTTAACTTTTTTAAGTTATAGCTAAAATAACTGTGTGGTATCTACTAACGATTCATGTAGTTATGTTTTTGACACGGAACTCTAAACGACTTTTTTCGTGTTTGTTTTCCTTGCTACCGCCTTACAGAGAATCGATAGGTATGTTAGTCTTAAATAGATATATTAACTTAGATGTTTGTTTTCGTAATTGGCTGTACTGTCTGAGAGTGCTCTCACGTATACATATACATATTATATTAATTACTACTTATTAGTTTTGTTTGTAATTTTTAATTACCTAGGTTGAGTCCAACGTTTTCAAAAAATAGGAAAAGTTTACACGCCAGATGCCACAGCTTTTTGCAGTTGCACGTCGCGTTTTGCACGCTGTGCTGCGCATGGACTTTATTTTCTTGTTTTTTATTATTATTTTCACTGGATGCTCTCTATCAGCAGCTACATATTTACACATTCATAGAATTTGAAAGCTTGAATTTGCACATACAATTTAACAAACGAGATTGTGCCTTGCAATATTAACGTAGCTACAAATCGCACAGTTCAACACTTTACGGCTTTAGTTTATGTTCATACAAAACCTTTATAAATTCGTTAAATTAAAATGTTTCAGTGTTTTCTTTTGGGTCATGTTTTTAATTATATTTAAATTTTATAATTGCGTTGTGTTTATAATTTAAAAAATTTCTACTAGTAGTACGTTGTTTTTGAGAAATTTTGCAGCGTTTGTGAAACAAAAATTGGTTTTTCAAAGAAACAATCGAGATTTTTAATATCCTGTGTTTTTTTGTATGAACATAACCTGACTTGTTAAGTTACGCATTTTCTGATTAACGAAGCGTGTTCAAAGAGAAAACAAGCTTTTGGAATAGAATAGCATAGAGCAGTCGTATAATGGGAAAAATTCTGTAATAACAATAATGCGTAAAACAGCGCCCTGCGGTGCGGAGTCATCAATGCCATGATAACGTTTTGTTATTTTTTTTGTTTTTTAGTGTGCAAAAGGGTAATATATTTTCATCATGGTTTTAATATACGTTACCCCAAAATCCCATTAGGATATTTCAGTAAATAATAAATTATCCGTACTTTTGTGTGTTTCTGTAGGTAACGTATAATTTATGTTTCATGGAATTTTACGTTTGTTAAAGAAGCTCCTTTAGATTTTGTTGGATGCGTAGCTTTGTTTTCACTTAATATTATTCGCCAAGTCTGTTGTTGACGCCGTTTTTATCTATCCAAAGCTTAATTAATTCATTGCTTTTTCATTTCTTCAAAATTAACACTGAAAAGGTTGAGTTCCCATGATGCTTTTCTGTTTAATTAATTTTTTTGTAGCTTTTATTACTTTGCTATTGTTAAATCTAGTTTTCTCTCATTTTACACAACGCGCATTAACTTTTTCTGATCACATCGAGACGTTCAGTGTTAATTATTAATCATGAGACGTTTGAACATTATTTCATTCAACATGTATGGAGTTTCGTAGAATGATAAACTTTACGTGAGTATTACAGAAGTGTTGTTTTTTTTGTATTTTATTGTGTACGGATGAATTTGAGATTGTGCTATTTGTTTCAAACTGAAGATTTTGTCCTGTTAGGAATATCGATGTTACTTGGATTCTTGGATATGAACTTATTGGTAGTTTATTTGTTATTATCAGTTTTAAACAAATACCATCTTGTTTTTGATCACTTTATAAAACAAATATTTTGAGTTTTATATGTGCACGATTATATTTAGAAATAGCTTTTATGGTTGATCGAATTTTTTTATCTCACATTTATTATTCTTTATTTTTCTAATTAGTAATTTGTTTCTATCTTCGAGATGATATTCTCGTGTTTAAAAAGCCTATTTTACTTTAAAATAATCTTGATTCACTTACAAAAATAGCAGTACACATGAGTATTATTTTTCTACTTGCACAGTCCTATTGCAAGGTCTTGTAAGTATCATCATTTCATTAATATTAGACTTGCGGTAGATTGTGAAATCCTAGTAAGTATGAAAATAGATACGGACATGATATTTTTTATCATTTCCATTATTAGAAATGATGCTATATATTTTACATCTAGTTTTCATACTGACAAAATAGTTGCATTTCACACTTTTCTGTGTTTTGTGCTTTTTCAACAAACGAGGGTTACTTATTATTGAGTAACATAAATTTATAACTATCACATTCTAAGATGCTTTTGGGTCACTTTCTCTTACTTGTCCCTGCTAAATACTTTCCACTGTATCGTAGAACAGTTAATTTTATGTAAATATTTTAATGAAGATATTAGTTCTTACAAGGGGAAGTTACTTCTTGTTAAGAGGTAGCGAGTTTTGATCCGATTTTGTGGTAAGAATTTGCAGTCAAAAAGAAAATATGTTAGTTTGTCCATTCATTCGAATGTTTACTCAAGGTCGCTCAAGGTACTTCAAGATTCCTGTTGTGTTCATCTCTACCTGCTTGTACTCTATGCCCGAAGTATTTTCTCATCGATAAAGTTGATCTTTGCGTTTAATAATGTTATATAGAAGGATCCATGATGCTCTGCAGCATATTAATCAATGATATAACAAAAAGTGCTCATTTGTCTTTCTCATTATAACGTTGAAAAGAAGGCCCAACCTTCCCTCTGGATTAAGTCGTTCATGATGCTTTGCGGCATATTGATAATTTATTTTTGCAGTAGGGGATAAGGTGTTTTTCTCTCCCCCATATAACATCAATGTAGATACTTTAAATTTCGCGCTATTTCACCGTTTTTGGGATCACGACCTTGAAAAGAAAAAAAAGCTATATAGAATGCTCTTTAGCTGCGGCATAGTAAATAACGGTGGTCATTCGTACAACTTTTGAAGTGAAGTTAAAGGAATCTTAAAATTAAAATAAAACCTATACACCATGTGATTTGGAAACGGTTTGCTTTAGAACTCGATTTACTAGCATTTCTCATTAAGTTTGAATTGATTATCACGTACGTGAAGTTCTTGCGTCACGGAACATCCTGTATTAGACGAATCTACAGTTCTGAGGTCCTGCCGCATTTTTGGAAGACCCTTCTAATGCACACGGTTGTACAATTTCTAGTAAAACATTTATGAATAATAAGTATTAAGTTTCAAAGACTTTCTAGGTTCCAGCAGCAAAATAAAACAAATGAACATGCGTACAGGTATCCACGGTCTACAAATTCCTGATAAGCTTGTTCCAGGAATGCGTAAATATAAATCTGGCTTCCCATTGTTCAGCACGTAACTTGATAGCTCTTATAATTCAGCTCTTTGTTACTTGCAAAGTCGTTTCCACAGTTTTCAGTATGTATGTTGGTCCGTAAAGCCTGCTTGAACCGGCTTGGCAATCAGCTTCTGGTCTTTGTTCACTATTTCAGTTTCAAGTCTTCAGCAAGCAGCACCGGTCTTTGTGTTTTTGCCATTTTATAACTCGATGAATCAAATACCATGGGAAACCGACGGGATTTGTATAGACACAAGTGAACTCGATTCTGTTGTTGAGTATGCCACCAACTTTGTAATGTTGTTTAATCCACATCTGAAAACGAATCAAAGGAAAATGCCACTGGACGCCAGACTTGTTTGAGCTTCCAAGGTTGGAAAATGCTGATTTAGCGTTGACTATCAATATGTCAACATATGTCAAGACATAGAACTCTCTTCTTATAGTCGGGGTTGCTCATAGATTTTACAGTAAAAAAATTTCTTGACTGGAAGGAAGTTTTCTAGAAGTTCCCTAAAATAAAAAAAATATTTCAGTGGGGCTTCCAACTGCTGTATCGAGACCTGAAACTGGATGTTTAACTAGTTTCATGGTAGATCCGACAGTGGAGCTTTGCTTTACGCTGAGTTAGGGTACATTTTACATGTAAATATTAGTGAGGTTATTGTAACTCCAAAAGAATTAGGTAATGTTACATAGCGGAAAAAGGAACATTAGGTATGCCAAATGTAACGTTTTCACAACTCAAATCTACCAAGACGTCACGACCATCAAAATACAATTTAACAACAGACGCAAGGCTTCAAATAGGAACCAATAAAAAGAATTGACAAGACTTTAAGAAATAAAAATAAAAGATCAGTTCTTTGAAATTTGTTTGGAAGCTAAAAGATTAAATCAACTTTTTTTTAAGTCGTTGTCGATGGTAAACTCGAATGTCAAATCAAATCACTTAATCTTCAGAACAAATTGTTAAAATTGACTAAGCAAATGTAATAAACGCGAATCCAATCTAAATAGATACGGATTCAACAGAGATTTTTGTTTAATTGTAAAGACAGTCTACTAGATAAGAAATTTAAATGATCGCAGTGTACACGTTTTCTGTCAAACCAAGGGTTTTGTTTTGACACCAGTACATAATCGATTGTTTCTGATCCCAATCTAATTTTTCATTGAGTAAGTGTAAGATAACACAAAAGACATTGACACAGTTTTTGCAGAGCGAAATAACTAGACAGCTTTTGCGTACAACACCTATTCAGCGTTTTCATACTACTGTGCAATTATAACCTGAAATAAGTGCTTCTTGTACAGACAACACTTCTTTCTCTAGTCTTCCAATACTTATACCGATATAATACATCAAATCATGAAAACTGAGCACTCTTGACTAGGCCTTTACGAAATTTGTAAAAGTCCCATTTATTTAATAAATTTTGTATATTTTAGTAATATACTCTTATGTTATCTTTATTCTGTTGGACAGTTGTTGCTATTAAATACTTTTTATTTTAATTTGTTTCCACTTTCTCATTTTTTGGCACGTTGGGAGCCAAAGAAGCGATTATGACTTGGATCACGACAACTTTAATGGCAACTTTTCTGGTAGATCATTGGATTGTGGTACTATATACTATTATCAAAGAATCTAAAACTTACAATTATAATATAAGCCGCCATGAAGTTCATCAAGTGAATGTCAGCTTAAATGGGTGACATTAATATAACCTTAGAATTGCGACTAACACGAATCTTCATTTATTTTACTTCTATGTCATAGTAGCTGATTTGGTATTTTTTTACTCTTGAAAGGTAGATTTGGTAATGAAAAGCTGTTTATTATATCTGAGAACTATTTTCAAGAAAAGTATGTCATCAATTAAATTCTATTTTTTACATTTCTTGCTTTTTCGCTTGAGCAATTATATTTTTATTTTTAATTTAGTAAATATTGAAAATGAGCTCCAGTTCCTGATTGTAGTTTTTGAAAGAGAAAAGCTTTTACCGTTGTTGCTCCGCACCGTCCTTTTATGAATTTTACAGTATAAAAAGGTAGCACGGGCACAATTTATTGCAAATATCGCTATTATTATAATTCAACCATACAAACATAAATGGGTATGTTTTAATATAAAGATATTATGTGTTTCAGGACTGGTTCTCGCGCCAACAGCTGGTGATCATCGTCCTGTTCGTCAACATCTCCCTGGCCATCATGTTCTTTAAACTCCTGACATAGTACAGGCTGCGCGTCAGTAGACGCAAACCTCATCATTCAAACAGAGACGAACTGACCTGGGCATCTAACAATTAATTACTATATATTAAGAATATTTTTACACCAATCATGATCATCGCTGCTGTCTGTCTCTAGAAGTGTCTTTAAATTGTTTAAATTTGTTTACCGTGCTGCATTGAGAGGTTACAGTTAAAAAGCGCTACGTTTGGGAACATTTTTTGCTCTGTTGATTTTTCAAAGATTTATTATTATTATTACTATTATGCAAATGTTTGTTTGTTTAAATTTGTTGTTGTTACAATTGTTTCTTTTCTGTTTTTATGTCGTACTATTACAATATTGTTAATATGCTTGTGGTCAGATGGTATTTATTAGTAAGTACATTTGCTTCCGAGATTGCTTTGTAATATTTTTATATTCAACGAACATAACCGAAAGAAACTATTACAAAGCGAACTTTTTTATTGTGAACTTTTAAAAATTAAAGTCAGCCCAAAATCTTAACGTGAAGATTTTAATATACAGACTGCAGTAATGAAGTCACCACTGCAGAAAAACTTCCACTTATCTGATTACAACAATCAAAAGTAAACAAACAAACAGGAACATTTAGTTATTAAAGTATGTTTAATATTGTGCTAAGCTTAAAAACTGATATAGATAACAAAAGTTATAACTTTATAAGTACTACACAGCTTCAGCTTCTCGTACTAAGAAGTTGAATCACATATGGATACATATGAAAGATGTCAAACTGCGGTGCGACGATTTATGAGGACGGCAAAGCAAATGACGCCGCGACGTCCCTTGGGTACCGTCACTTTGTTTTATAGCTCCCCAGTCGAAGCAAATCATTGAAACCGTGTAAAATTAATAGAATTCTTATTTATGATGCAATTAGTGACAACTTTTGAGCTCGTCGTGGATGATAACGGCTTAACATGGCGAATGTTAGTTATAGAGTTTTCGGAAGGGTTCTACGGGAAGCTTTCGATGGTTTGGCGAAAAATGTAAATTTTCTATTTAATAAATTGGCACGGATTAAATAAAACGAAAATTGATAAGATATATTTCGAAAAATAGTACGCATCATTAAGTAATCCGTAAATTCTGATGTATTAACGTCGACCAAAATTTTTGTTTCAATTAATTTTTCTTAATCATTCTAGAAAATCTAAAAAGAGTATAAATCTGGAGCCGTAAAGAAAAGTAGAAAGGGTACATAAATACGTATAAAAAAATGCATACTTTTAGACGGTAATGTTTGGGTAGGTATATACGTTCGTACAACCCAACAAGTTGCTCTTGCAGGCAGGAGAACGTTCTCTAAATATTATTGTTAATATATTGATAAATATATGGCAGAAAGTTTTATGTTGTTTGATAAAATTAAAATTTTTAAAAGTTTAGCTCTGGAGAATATTTGTATAAAAGTTTTTCTAAACTATTTTGCGTGCCTTGTTAAACCTGTAGGTAATTCGCCGTTACTCTTTATACTTATGCAAAATTAAGCATAAAACACATGTTTCTAGATTTATATGGAATGGATTCTGATGTGTAATATAAATCTGTCTATCACTTTATATTTTTAATTAATAAATGAGGGCTGACTATACTCTTCCCTTAGTCATATTGACTTTCAATTATTGTATTTTTATTCATACCTTTTCCTTAATAGTAAAAACTCCCATCCTTTTAAACAACCAATAAATACTCGCAAAGTAACAGCTTTTTGGTTTGTGGAATAGTATACAGAAACAATATGATTTATTTAGAATGTAGTTACTTTTTGTCTGTCACAAACTAAATAAATCATTCGGTTTAATTCTGGCAATGATTGCTTCTCACCAAACACACATCGAAGTAGATTCTCACTACCAAAGAACGTACTTGCCCAAATAGCATCGGACGTCCAATGGATGTCAATTTATCGTCCAAAATTAGTCTGGGCGTCCATGGACGTAAATCAGACATCCAGTGAACGTCCCTTTTTGAGCGTCCATCGGACGACCGTTAACAGACGTCCATTAACAGACGTCCACTAGACATCCTATTTTGGTCCATAGTTTATCCGAATATCTCTGGATGTAAGTTGTACATCCAGTGGACGTCCGTTTTCGGAGTTTCGAATCCCAGTGGATCACCATGTACCTACAAATTACATTTAAGTGACGTTCAGAACGGTTGTCTATTGAATGTCCAAAGTTGTAGTAAATGTACGTCCCATGGACGTCCACAGGATGCTTGTCGACAAAGATTGGACTTTCGATGAACATACACTGGATCCCCGTGTGTTAAGGAGTACTTAAAAAGTAAGTAAAAGTGAAAAAGAAAAAAAGGAAGGTAGTATTTCTGTTTAAATATTTTATTAAAATAAGTTCCATCACAGCCACATATACTTATAAAGAGTAAGTATACAAGGTGGATCAAAGTCAATGGTGTCAAATCTTTATTATTCATACAGCCACAATAAAAGCTATAGCACATCACCGACCTTACATTTTAAGACAAATTCAACACTGGAAGTAAAATCTATAGCTTTTATTTTTGAGTTATAGCTTTGAGACCATTTTATTATATGTATAGTCAAAAGCATTCTAGGAAGATAGATCTTAACTACTGTTCACTTTTCCATCCAATATGATATTTTTCATTATAAAGTTGCAATTCTTAATATGTATAGGGATTTCATTATTTCGAAATCTGTTGTACTTCCAGTCAATGTCAAGTATGTCTTCAACCTCAAATTTTAGCGGTTTAGTTTATGTTTATAGCGTAAATGCAATGTTGCCAGATTTCACAAGTATTATATGCACCATTGTGCTTCATCATTCTTTGCTTTGCAGAAGGACTCCCATATATTGTTGGCATTTTATAGCGTAACTGAAGGTATCCGGCAATTATTCATTTTGTATTTTGCATAATATTCTGATGCCTTTCATTTTAAATTTTAGTAACCCTCTTAGATATTGTAACATTGCAGTTTAGGCTTTAGAATTACATAACCTGAGATTCTAAAGACAGCATAAACAATTATGACCAAATAAAGGATACACATTCAAGAAGATGCCATATATTGTCTTCGCACAAATAAAATTCGTGCAAGCATTGACTAGCGTTTCGTCCTTGTTTGGACTCATCAGTGGAGGATAATGCCTGTTCGCTTCATGCTGGTTATATACTAAATAAATATAACATTAATAGCATGAAAAATACTAAGGCGCCATCTAATAACAACGCTCCAAAATAGAACGGCTGACCTGACTCGTCGATGCGTTCAAAAACTATTTCCAACTAGGAAATACATCAAAGTTGTTCCGAACTTATAGTGGAAATTTATATGTATTAAATAAAGGATAAATATCTAATAAGATGCCATATACTGCCTTCCCACAAATAAAATTCGTGCAAGCATTGACTAACATACCTCCGGAGACGTATGCTCGAGTTTCGATCGAACGAGTAGAAAAAACTTCGAACGCTCGAAGCTCTCTTAACTAGAAATTCGTATGAGAGCCTAAAATGGTATTCTCCAGCCACATTCGACGATACATCGTAACTTAAGCACTTGTGTACTTCAGGTTTTTAACCAATAGCAATGCTCGCTGATCAGTTGATTGAAGTGTCTCCGCATCCTCCCGGTTAGCTAAACACGTGCTACTTCTTAATTTTGAAAGCTTTTGTTGGTTGGATATTATCGAAGTTAGTTTATTGTATTGTTTTTATTTTATTAATTGCTTCTGTTGTTTAGTTTGATTATTATATTACTTGTAGTAAGAGTTACATGATAACAAAAAATTTTAAAAATAAAATACGATACATCCAAAATAAAATTATTTTACAAAAAAGAAAATTAAGAGTAGGTAAATGAATGAAAAATTAATGTATAAACAATGAAAAATATTCATAAGAAAAATATGAAAATATTTTCAAAACATGAAACTTAATTTACAAAATAATTAATAATTACAGAATCACACAATTTATTCGACCACAACAATAACATAACAACGTTCTTTTCTTACCCTACACCAGTAGAAATAAATTTGATTAAGAATTTGTAACAAATAATTGTCGTCCAACGTAGTTATTAAATTTTGTTCCAACATGGTATTAATTTTTACTGAAGATATTTTAATGGCGGGTTACACTAACCAATAAACTTAGGTTGAAACCAAGATTGAATAATTTTGTGGTTGCATGTCATATTAAGAAGCGGAGTTTCATCAATTGGTTGATTTACCAGAGGTTGTTGCAACAGGCCATAAGTCTGTACGTGTCTTTTTTGCTAGAAAGTATTGATTTTTACTTAAGATAAGTACAGCAGCACTTAAACCCTACATACAATCAGTTTTTATTTATTGCTAAGATTACTTTATTTATACTGTGAAATGAAATTAAAGATAAACCATATTTCTAAAGTCAGATTCAAAAAGTTTTTTTTTGCTGAGCATATTTGCATATATTGTTATATTTTGGCAATTTTGCTTCATATTTCGCACAAAATTCCTACATATATATGTGCATATTTCAGATTGATTTTTTGCATATAAATCCGAGCTTTAGTTGTCACTCAACAAGAACAAAATCTTCCAGACCAAAAAGGAAAAAAATACGGCTATCTATTAAAAAGTTGCTCACAAGTGATTATTTATTGATTTTTGACAATTTCCCCCCTTTCAGACTCAGACTGTGCTTTCTTTTCGACTAAAAAGATAAGATTGTAGTGATAATACAATGTTCAACATAATAGATTCCTATTAGAGGTTAAAAGTGTCTTCGGTTAAGCAAAATTCCAATGGTGCGCGGAGCAATGTGCACGATTCTATCGTTTGAGTTTATGCGGTCAGAAACTTCCATTGTCGATGGAATATCAAATCCAACCTAAAGGTAATCCTCTTTAAAGACCAGAGACCATCTGTAAATTAGCAGCAGTAACTTTCCAGCTCCATTGTCTTTTCAGAGATTCTCAACTGAATACAGGAAAAAACGCGTTATTGTCTCGATATCTTTAAATGGAAAAGTTTTATATTGTATCTATAGAAGCAGGAGAGACTTCAAGTTCATCCACACTACAAAGCCTCCATTTCCTCTTTCCCATACTACCGTAAAGTTTATTTCAAATCTATTTAACCTCAACTCGGTAAACTGCTTGGAACAATTCCTTAAAGGAGATTAACGACTTACTTGAAATTCTCCGATAGATATGCTTTATTAGAACTATTACAGACTTTGCAAAATAAATAGATAGAACCATACCTACACTGAATATTCTAAGAACTTTCTTAAGTCTTCTCCAGAGAAAACTAAAAAAAAATCAAGTAACTTCTTGTAATTCTCACTTAAGCATCTACCCTGTCACTCGACTTAGAGAATATGTTCAAAAAGACATCACTTGCTCTCAGATTTTCAACGTCAAGAAACCCCAATTCTCAAACCTCTCGTGCAGATCCGGTTTTGACCATTTTTATGCCACTCTTGACTTCCCCGGCGTTTTCAAGTTTCTTCGAAAACTTCAAAAACCTCAATGCTAGAAACAAATCAGAGAAAAGAAAAAACATTGCCTAGAAAGGTTCAGTTCAGATGTATTAATCAACAAAATGACTTCGAACGCGCATCGTGACTTTTATATTCTGATTTGCAAAATTTGATCGCTACTATACTTCTTCAATGAGTGATCAGTGGGCCCTGCAAGAGAATGTGGAGCAGTTCCCCAAGCTAATGCTTGGTTTTTTTTTATTAGATTACTGTTAGGTGAATAAGCCTTGTAGGAATCGGGAATCTTAAACGATTTCTAAACCTTATATCTTTATATATATTACATGCATGAATGGTTTTGTGAACAGTTACTTTAGAATAGCTTCAACAGGGCTAATACAGCACTTCATGGCCTGTTTCTAATAAATCAACACAAGTGCCTCCTTTTACAGGTTTAATCTTTTGAGTTGTAATCTTGGGCACTGTGATTACTATAAATTACATCTTGTTTCTAGTTATAAAATTGCTGTTAAAGCTTGTAATGATTGCATGCACATCAAATATTAACAGAGATGAAAATTAAGATAGGCATTCTCTAACTACTTTTAACTCGAATCGTTTTTTGAAGAAATATGTTAGAAATCTTTTTCATTGAACGGAAAGATTTTTAAAGCTAACTTAAAAAATTACCCTACCAATCATCAGAAAGTATCAGAAAATAGCGACTCTTTGTTTTTATAAGAAAAAGTAATGAGGCATGATATAATTAACGGATTATTTTTAAATCATTTGAGAATTTTCTGCGTATTTTTATAAAAAGTTCTACATTGCTACTAAATATGTTTGAATGCTACCGGTCGCCGCGCCGGTGGGTGTTAAATCACAGTAATCTGTTGAACGGGTAACAAGAATTTTAATAATTTTAATATAAAACGATAAATAAAATTAAATAAATACTGCTGCGGTATATTATTCACACTGTGAAGCATTCAAAAAGCTTTCCTTCTTTTAAATAAAAATCGGCAGTAAGAAAATTATTAAAGGAAAGCAAACAAGTTTTTCAAAAATCAACACCGGTTGAACCAAAGAATCTTCCAAAGGTGGCGACACTGACAAAGTTCGCTATTTAACAACCTGTCTGTCAACCTTTGATAAACAAATTTAAACGTCATCAACTAACATTTTAAAAACAATAATTAAACACAATAAAATGCGAAAGTTTTTTACACAGCTACGTAGATTCGATGCTTATCCAAAAACTACGGAAGATTTTAGTATAAAAACATTTCAAGGAGCGGCAAGTAAGTATTTGAAGTCTAACCTAAAAATAATTTTTGAAAAAAAAATTAACTGTATCTACTTTCTAATCTTTATATTACAGTTACAATTATTTGCTTTAGTATTATGAGTTTATTAATATGGGTAGAACTTATGGATTATTTAACACCAAATGTAACTGAAGAATTGTTTGTAGACACTTCTAGGAATCCTAACATTCAAATTAATTTAGATATTATCATTCCAAGCATATCATGTGATTGTAAGGAATTAAACATGTAAAAGGTTTACTTCTGGTTTAATTTAAGATGTTTTAGTTCTTTCGTTAGATGCAATGGATTCCTCTGGCGAACAACACCTACAAATCGATCATAATATTTATAAACGAAGATTAGATTTAGAAGGCCGACCAATTGAAGAACCTAAGAAGGAAGATATAACAATACCAACTAAAGCAAATGAGGTATGTAACACTTAGTAATTGAGTATTGTAAAAGGAGGAAATAACTTCTATTTGATAGTCATTACATTAAAAATGCCATGGTCTGTAGTTTTAAGAGAATTTTTTATAGTATTGTATTGAAGTAGTTAATGAAGTATAATTGATATTTCCTCTTGATGAATCATTATCATTACACACGTAAAACAACTTGTTAAAATAAAAACTAATTTAAAAGGTTGCAAACAAAACGGAATGTGGTAGTTGTTATGGAGCTGCACTTGATCCGAACAGGTATGAGATTACTTATTTTAATCCACAAAAATCATATTGTTAAGCTTTATTGTATTTAGGTGTTGCAATACATGTGATGAAGTACGTGAAGCTTACAGAGAAAGGCGATGGGCTTTTCCTGACAATCCAGAAAATATAACTCAATGTAAAGATGAACGTTTTAATGAGAAATTAAGTACTGCTTTTTCTCAAGGTTGTCAAATCTATGGATCTCTTGTAGTCAATAGAGTTAGTGGAAGTTTTCATATTGCACCTGGGCGAAGCTTTAGTGTAAACCATGTCCATGTACATGACGTTCAACCTTTCTCTTCTACTTCTTTTAATACAACGCACAAAATACGACATGTAACTTTTGGGACCAGTATTGATAGTGAAGCACATAATCCATTAAAAAATACTATTGCTGTTGCAGCTGAAGGTATGTAGGATTATTTTGATATATAAATTAGTAAAATAATGCATTTTTTAAAGTGTTTAATTACTATTAAATATTTCTACAAAATAAGTTTTTAATTACATGTGCAAGCCTCCGATATTGCATTTCTAAGTTTTCTTATACATTTAACTTAAATTACTTATAATCTAGATCAAAATGTAGTCAACAATAGAGCCAGATGATAATATATTACAGTATAGCATGTTATATAAAAACACAATGTATATGGTGTGTATAAAAGTATCAGCATCGCAGACCTGAACCAATCGCTAAAAATGTACCAAATGACCCTCCGCCTTGGATCATTACTTTTCCAACTGTGTTAACTAGCTCCCGACCTCTCAAACCACCCCTAATAAAATGCCAGTATTCTCTTTTTCTATCAAAAAACTACCATCTCATTCACTTACCGCAATGCAGAAAACCCACCAAATAGAGCCCCACTAGCCATGCCAACACAACATCCTAACATAAAGCCCATTTTCATTTTATCAAAGCACGTAGGCCCTTGCTGATAGTAACCTCCAGGTACAGCAGGCATTTTAGAAATTTCCTAAAAATATGTAATGCAATGTAATGAACCTAACCTCACAATTATTAATTAAAGTCTATTTCACGAATATTTTAAATTCGTGCCGCTTGTACACTTACAGTTGTACTTATAATTGATATTTAAAACACTATCTAATTTTAAAATATAAACTGTCTTTCAAATAAATTTTTAATGACGTTGTTGTCAGTTTAATGAACCGCCATTCTGTTTTTAGCAAAGTGCACGTTTTTGTACATACAGGATGTTTAGAAAGAAATTGAATAACCCACCGTCTATTCCTTTTATTTAAAGAGGTCTTTCTACTGCACTCTAGTCAAATAACATTTTAAAATTATTACAATAATTATTAAAATCATAATGATAATGGAAATAGCAAATTAAGTTATCAAATTATTCAAATAATATGTATGAAAATTGACATAATATTTATTAACAAATTTAAATACATGTTGCTTAGGTATAAAATACAGTTTTTTAAAACATGATTTCACTAGTCTAGCGACCCTTGACATAAGAGATTTTTGTTTGTTGGATAAGGGAACGACAGTCAACACAAAGATAAATGAGTGGTAAGGCAAATTTCTGAATTGGTGCTCCTCAATTTTCATGTTACATTACAACATCTTCAACATATTCTTCCTCCATTTCATTTTACTGAATTAGGTGTCTTACGAAAGTCAGTAGGTTGTTTGAGGAAAGTTGACTTTTGCTTAAGAATTGTTCTGGTTTCAAACTTATTACAACTAGATCAGAAACTGGTCTCAAATTTAGGTTAATATTTGGCTCAAAGTACCATGGAAAGAATGAATCAGGTCATTTGGCCTATTGGTTTACTTTGCGCTCAGTCAGTTAGAAGTTAGAGGTCTTATGTGATATTTGGAAACTGTTTCCTAAAAGCTTCTTTTCCCATTTCAAATTAGAATACTGAGTATCAGGAACTGTTGAATTGTTTCAGTTATTTGAACTAACTAACCTTGAACTAAGCACATGCAATGAATTAAATTCTCAGGGGATCTGAAACCATTAACACAACTGCTTTATTTTTAATCCCTCTTGTACAAATGTGATTATCTCAAGGTATTTAAAAATCATTTGGACAATTCATATTACTAATCAATCGGTGCTGCTCAAGTAAGATCATCCGAACTAAATATTGTTCAATTTGAATAAGTATTACTAAAAAACATTCAGATTCACTTCTACTACTACTGTTGAATGACTATGGCTGCTACTTTTTCTTTTGCAGAATCAAGTTTTACTTGAGTGTCATCATATTTAAATAATAATAATTAGTCTAAACTTCTTCAAAGGAAATATAAATAATTGCTTTAATTCATATTTTTCCAAACAATCAATTGTTTGCTTAATTTTACTTGAGCAAAACACTATGATTCCATACACTTTGGATTAGAACTGTTATTGGTAATCTGTGATTTTTCTAAACTGCTGTTCACATTCCAAGAACCTCCATAAAGTAACCCAAAAATCCTTCTTATGTGTCCTATTTATGTCCCTTTGTAAATAATATAAGTTTGAAGTAAGTATTTATTATAGTTGTCTTATCAATTTTTAGGTGCAACAATGTTTCAGTATCACATAAAAATAGTACCGACAATGTATGTTAAACGAGATGGATCCATAATATTATCGAATCAGTATTCTGTAACTAAGCATCAGAAAGTTGTATCAATTATGAGTGGTGAATCAGGGATGCCTGGGGCATTTTTCCAGTATGAATTATCTCCATTAATGGTAAAACGCACAGAACGGGCACGTTCATTAGGACATTTTGCCACAAATGTTTGTGCTATTATAGGTGGTGTATATACTGTAGCAGGATTAATAGATTCTTTGTTGTATAATTCTGTAAAATTAATGCAAAAAATAGAATTGGGGAAGCTTCATTGATCTGAAATAATATCGGAGTTTTTATTTATTCCTTCCTTTTCTACATTCTAGCATAGAGCAAAAAAATATTTCCTCTATGATTCTAATTAGTGATACTGATAGTTTGAAAACCAAATGTAATGATTTTAATATAATTCAGATTATGAATTTTATGGTGCTGTAGAGCCAAGAGCAGAAAAAGTACGAAATAAACTTTTTAAATATTGATAGCCTTACAAGGTTCCAGAAGATTTAAAACAGTGTGTATTTTTAAATGTTTTGAAACAAGTAGCAGTTAGGAGAAAATGAATTTATTTTGTTCTACTATTCCTTATGGGCCAACTAGCACTAACACCATAAAATTCAATACATGGAATCACATCTGGTTTATTACATACATACATTGTAAGTGAGATATTTTATTGTTTTTAGTTGTTTAAATTCATCATAGTATTTATTAAAAAATTACAAAAAAAAATATTTATTTACAACAAATTACATTATTTGAAAAATTTTGATTTCTACAATGTTTTAAGAAAAGTATTATATGCTTGCACACTGGATTTAGCAACTTTATCACAAAACTCTGCATCAGATCCTGACACTAAAGAAAGAAGTGACACATAATTGGGTTTTCTTGGATTAAATTGAATTCTTCCAAGTTTCTCTAAAAACGTATAACGTTGCTTAATCTTGAACTCTCGACAAGTTAAAACTTCTGGAAATTCGGCAATTCTTTCCAACGGCATGTTCATGTTCTTATGAATAAATTCAAACGTTTTCAATATATGATCTCGTCCTGAAATAGAACATACTCAAAATGATTTCATAGAATACCAACAGTTAGTGGAAATAATAAATTACAATACTCATGGTAAGTAGAGCACGGAAATAATAGTAAAATAGCCACTTTAACTTACTGTATTGCAATTATAGACAAAACAAAAAAATTACCTTTCATAAACACATATGGCTTTTTCAGCAGAATCGATTTGGTTTCTTCAGCAGAGAATCCCATCTCTTCTCTAATAGCAAAATCATTTAATTTAATATGTCTAATATTGTATGTGATTATTCTTGGTTGCTGTACTGTTAATTGTCTCACTTCATCACCCGTTAAAAAAAAGTGCTTTTGAAAAAACCCTAGTCGTCTATCTATTCTCTGAGTACTGCAATGTTTAAACAATTTGATCAATATGAAGCCTTTTTTAATTTGAATTTTAACTTACCTAAATATTAACCAAAATGGATTACAACTTACAATTCGTGTAACCATTGGATCTGAAAATTTCTTTGATTTCAAATAATTAACACGAACTTGTAGGTTATCTAAATCTTCTTGAAAGATAAAAGGGTTTTTTGAAATAAAATTACCTAGCTCCTCATTGGCGACACCTAAATCGCTTAAAAATATTACATGATTTTTTATATCCTTCTCAAAATCTAACTTTAAAATATAAGGAGGAACTTTAACTTTTTTCTCAAGTTTATGCAAATCTACTCCTAACTTTACTAATTGTTGCAATGTTTCCGACTTGTTTACATATGCAGCAAAATTAAATGATGGTTGTAAGTAGGGTGCAATGTGTGATATATCTTCATTACAGTCTTCTAAAACTGATTTTTGTTCAAACTTTACGTCGATATAATCATCTTCTGGTAGATCACTAGTGTCGATCACTTGATACTGCGAAGGTTCAATCGATGGTTTTACTGTTATTTCAGTTTGTGTGTGTGACAGTCTGCGAAGTATTAATAAAGAATTTGCACAGTATCGTCGTAACATCTTGTGGTGTTCTATTTAGACTAGTTTTAATTCACTGAAGAATCCTTTCACATTATAACCTCACTTTTCTATAATATCCCTTTCCCAAGGTTTAAAAATCGAAAAATCTAAGTTAAAACTGAAGAAAGAGGCTTTACTATTTAAAAATGTTTTTCAAATCTATTAATTTCAAAGATTTCATCACAATGGTAGCCAATACAAACATAACCTTACTTTCATCACATTTATGTATACTTCGTACGGTTTATTTTGAATATGGACTGGATAGTGTTATTCAGTTTACGTCTTGTTTACAATTCAAAATGAGTATTTTTATTGGATGGGGTTATTCGAAGTGGAATCATTCGTTAACGTGTTTAGTAAATAACAAAAAATAGTTTTAAATTATTCTCTATGGAGAAAAGAAAGTTCTTTGTAATAAAATCCCACAATTGGATGTAATTCTCAAGTCTTAAATATTCAGGCACATTATATAATTAAAATTATAGCTATCAAAAATATCTTAATACGAATTTAATAATATTGGCCTTGTTACACACATTAAATGGTTTAATTACTTTTAGGTATTTATATTTTTTTGCTGTAACTTTCTTTTTTTTTTAAATGCTGCACATTAAGATTGCTGGTAACTGTAGTTGCAATAATAGAATTTCAAAACGTTCTCGCTTAAATTGATAAAAATCTCGTTTTAATCAGGTTACTTTAATAAGCAAAACTGATTTCTTCGATTATGTAAATCTTTGTTTCTTTTAAACTTTGCATTATAATAACTGTTAACGCATAATTATGAGAATTTTAAGAGTAATTTCATTTGCTACAGCATTTTTTTATTATTGAATAGTAAATTATTTGAATATTATGAGCGTCGTTGATTTTATTCAATGGACCCGTAATTTAAATAAAATTCTATATAGCTCAGGAAAATCATTGCGTGATAGTTTATAATGTGAATATAGTTGTCCTTGTGACTCGCCATTAAATGAGACACGGTAGAACAAAATAATAATAGTTTATTTAAAATTTTTGATAAGCACCTGTGTAGGTCATGCATGTAATAGCAGCAAAGCATGACGTTATATTTTTACAATTGTAATACAACATTATAAATGAATTATGATTTATGAAAGACTTACACTATTTTTATTAATTATAAAAATAAATGAAGGGTTATTAAATTGCAAAAATAAAACACTTTAGTGCAAAATAATACGTTTTATTATTAATAATATACAGAAATAAGTTTCAATTAAATATGAAATCACATGTAGTTTATAGCTCTAGTCTAAACATATTTTCTCAAGAAATCTTAATTATATTTTAGTAACAATAAAGAATATAATTATGATTTTTCTCTGAAATGTCGAATATTAATGATAAATCCTGGAAAATGGTTCATAACAGGAAATGTTAACAATCGTATCTGATTTATTTCAATGACAAACGATACTTGTAACAGGAAATTGAGGAAAATAGGCGATTTTTTTTGTGAGATTTACTCTTATTCTAGTATTACTAGTTAGAAATGTGTGAGCGATTTTGATTATAAAGGAATAACTCAATTCTTGTATTTTTAATTAAATTACGAAATCGTGTTCGTTTATCTCATATTTTTATCTTTAAAGTTAGTTTGCCGGTGAAATCACCAACGTATTCCGAATCCACCCATGGAAATAATCATAGGCAGAAATTGTAAAACTAGTTTTGTGTGAATAATTCTATTATTAGTAGTGTTTTGTACTCTTTTCTAAAGGGCGAATGTATAAAAAATACATGTTTATGGTTGCTTTTTAACAATTTAATTCTTGTTGGTTTTAAATTGTAAATTGGATTTGTCGTTAACAAGAATAGAAATAATTTACATTCATTTATTTTCTTTTTTATTTTTTGTTTATATTTAAAAAGTTTCAAAAGGTCAAATAGAATGTTTACACACCGTTAACTTGAAAATCTTAATTGATTGGAAATCAAAATATCCCATTTATGTACGTGTGTATAATTAAAACAATAAAGATATAATGAATAAAATTGAATTTTAAATATTCAAAAATTAAAAGATTAGATGGGATTTTTCTAAGTGTATTTTTATTGGTTTCGATTTTTATAACCAAATTAAAAGCTCCCTTACGACACAAAAATTGAAACGATTATGAAATATTTAAGTACTTGAGATTTAAATTTAACACAATATAAAACTCGTTGCTTGAAAGTCTTTCTTATGGGAATGTTCTACAACAGCGGTCATCGAACTCGATATATTAGAACAATTAAAAGTTACGTTTTACGAATTTAAATTACTTTCAATTTTGCAGAAATTTTTCTCGTTGAATTAGTTTTCTTCGATATTTCTTTCTTAAAAGCATTGAGACTGCTCTAAAATTTCTCAGTTGTTTTATCTCTTGGAACATAAAAGAGTCTTCTGCTATGTTTTCCTTTCCTTAAATGGTACAAGTGCCTATTATAAAAGAAAGACTATTAGAAGAATCTTTACTGTAGAAAATGTGTCTTTACGTCGGCACACATTCAAACGCTATTGTTATTACGGCATTAACCATTTTAATTCTCCCAGTTAGAATTTTCATGTTCTGATATTTAATTAATGTATACGTATAAGAGGTCTATTTATACAGGGTGTCCCATGACCAGATGGCCATAGCTTAAATACGTGTTGGTCAGGATATTTTAAGTCGAAAATGTCTAATGAGCATATGTTCCAAAAACAACTGTTGCGAAGTTACAACCATTTTAAGTTAAGGGGAGGCACAGTTCCTTGTCCACTGCAATCACCTGGTGTCTTTCTTCTTGACTAACATATGAAGAGTATAGAACAGAACAGTCACGCAATAAGGATGAACTTATTTTAAGTATTAATAATGCCGCTGCATCCATTCATGTCGATCGTTGTACTCTTCAAAGAACTACTTCGTCTATTGTACGGAGCTAAAGTGTGTATAGCGGTAGGAGAGAGACAGTATTTTTTCCCTACAATGATATTCCATGATGTAAAGAATACATTTTTAAGGTTGTCCAATTTGAAGAATTAAGAAATTGAAGAAGAAATGAAAGCAACAAGTACAAATTAATGAATTTAGATGTTAACAAACCAACTCTTTTATAATCCTTTAAAAATTACTAACACTGTGCCTGGGATTCATTTCGGAACAACTTTTTGGACACTTCAGTAGGAATGAAACTTGCCGAATATTTTGTGTTTCTGCTGTTTGCAGAGTATATCTCTAAATTGGCTCTACAAACATTTGGGAAATCATCTGTTGTGTGGCACTAGGAAATCTAATCTCGGTATCTCGATATTTTGCAAAAAAAAGTCAGATGTATAATCTCAGAATTCGGGACAGATGGTGCAGTTCAGGATCCCAGGATTATAAACCAAAATACCAAGATTATAATTTGTACCTTAAAATTAATCATCTTCTTTTTGATCCTTGTCTATAAAAGACTACTACACTTATTGTTGGTGATTAAATTGCTTGCAGTTAATCTCTAGTTGGATTTAGCATATTTCGGACCTTTGGGAATTACCAAAGGCACAGACCGACGCCGGAGAACTAAAATCAATGCGTTTTAACTCAACATGTGGTTTAGTTGATGCGTGATGATTGATGAAGGATGTTAATCTACGTATTCTGCATGTATTGACGTAGCAAAAGGTTGCGTCGAAAGCTAATCAAGTATATTGAAACTTATGTACTCATAAATGAAAGGATTCTTTGATTTTAGAGGTTTCGTAAATTTTTTGATAATTCCTAAGAAACGCAACTTTCTTAAATCTATTTCTTGGTGGAAGGTAGCAATTAACAACCATTAATTCTACAGTCTGACTTTAATTTGTAAACCGGAGCCAATTTGATTTGAATATTGTATTGTTCAAGAATACGTATCGTTTGGCTGGAATGGAAGAAGAGAGCTTAGCACGGTCTGTTCGAAAGTCGACACTCAACATTATCTTGGTTACTTATGTTGTGAAAAATATCGAAATGGATGGTATATCTATAAATGAAAGTCAGAAGCTAACTCTGAGGCTAGGCAAACCGTGAGAATAGTAGAACCGGCCATAACTAACCAAACCAGACTTCTGGAATCTTCTGCCATGGTTTCATAACTACATATGCATAAAGGTGAAGGATCGCCAAAATATGTAGTTTCATACCTTTAAAACTTAAACCACAAGAGTTACTAAATTTATAAAAATTAGTTATTTGATTTTTATTGGTGGTGTGACATCTCAAAACAGTCATTTTATAAAATGCATCCCTTAGATATTAGTGTTACAAGAAAGAATTTCTTCATGGTAATACATCATGCAAAAAAATTCAATAGCTACCTCGAATAGCAAAGATTTAAATTGAATTCAAAATGGCGAAAACAATGTAATCTGATCTTAACTATCTCTCCAACCATTTTCTAACTTCCGGTTACATTAATTCGACCCTTTTGGAACGCCCTGAAAGAATAGTCCAATATGGGACTAGCAACCTGCTAAGTAAATGACATTATTATTATTATTATTATTTGTAATTTCTCGAAATGATCCCAGGCATATCGATCTTTCTTGATATTAGTGGTAACGCATCCAAACACTAAAGAGGCCGTTTGTGGATAAATACAAAAAAGTGATTGTGATTATTGAAGGTAACTATTGCTAATGTTGTCTGAAATTCTGACTTTATTTCATATTTTGGGCTGTTCAATGGACCAAAATACACATGGGCTATCGCATCTATTAAGATTTTTGTGCGGCAAGTGATGACTCGTTATCCCAAACGGGCTCTCTGAATGCAAAGGGCAAACACCAACGGAAACAACTAAGGATGTCGAGAGGGGTGCTGCAATTTCACGAAGTGCCACTCTCGCCCTTATTCCTTAACACTTCCACTCTCGGGCGCTATGCCCTTACGGCTTCAGACGTTGCCGTTACATCAAAACTTGTCAAGCTTGAAGTTGTTTCTTAAGTTTTATTTTTGCACATTGACAGTTCCCCAAGAATTTGAAACTTTTAAGATCTTGGCTTCTTCACCGTCAATTTGCAGATAAGATGGTAAATAGAAATAAGACTTTCTAGAATATAAAAATTTCTTTAAAATACCTTAGCTATTCAAGAGGTTTTTGCTAGTTTTGACCAACTCAGTAGCGAAAAAGACTTAAAATCGCGTATTTACTTAAACAAGTACAAACGTGTTTATGAATACGAAAACAAATCATAAAAAATAATTGAATTAAATGATCACAGAATCAAGAATGGTAAATAAGACTGCACATTTAATTTTAATAAAAGAAATAAAAATTAAATTAAATTTTATTTAATAACGAATTTCTTATTCCAGGTGAAACTAAAAAGAAGTGTACCTCAGTTAATGATTTCAAAATCTGAAAGTTGCCTGCATGATCTCCTGTAGAATCCTACGAGTATGTGCTATATATGGATCAACATTTAAATTACATTTTTCATTCTTAACTAATAAAGGTATGCCTTTGTTGGATATTAATCTAATACCTTCGTAGAGATAGATATATAGTGAAAGTTCGCCTAAAAGACGTGTATTCTTTTCTTTATAACTTCTTCAGCTGTATCTTAGGTCATTAGACCAGCAATACTTTCAAGAACCGCAGAACATGTTTCTGATACCTCAATTATAAACTCTTTTTTTTCTTAAATGTACAGTTCGTTTCAATTGTGTTTTAAAAATTAGCACATTCAGGTCGTGTGAAAACCCCCAAAAAGTAAAAAACAACTATCTTTGCTAAATTTCAATTGTTTTATACATAAAACAACGATTAACTTCTTTTTCTAGTCTACTTACTCATGAAATTACCTACAACAAAAAGAATCTACACGAACAATATTAAACGTGAAACTTTAAAATACATTTCCAATAAATTCCTAATAAACATGGCATTATCAATTATGGTTGCTAGCAAATTATTCGTGATTGTTGGAATATATTGTGACCAGCAGTTATATTATGAATAATGTGATCAGTTACCGTTCTGGTTGTTTGTAATGACTGTTATCAGTGGTGTATCTAATCAGAAATTGTTGGCGACCGTGGTAACTAATTACCATTGTCGTTACATCTTTGGTGGTCATACGATAATCTAAGGAACTCGTCCTAAATAACCACATCCACTCTACTCTAATTTTATTACTATTTTACAATTTAAAGAGATAAACAAAAACCCAGACACGGCTAGCATAAAAGATGATTCTAATTTTGAATTTCAAATTTTTTGAATTCTTAACTAGAAATCGTAACAAATTCCTGAGAATTTGCCGAATGTATAATGAAAGTAAAGCCGTAAAGTGTTGTGGGAGAGCACGCAAACTATCAAACATCCGTCAAGAGGAGAAGAAAGCAACCTGGAGCAAAAAAATAGAGAATCAAATGATGGGAACGTAGAGTTCGGCGATGACCCGCGTTGTTTAAGCATGTTTTCCGGCCTAGTCAGTGGCGTACCTTCCCGTGCCTGGCGGATGATAATAGGTCGACATGCGGGTAAGCACCGGAGCGGAACGGCGAGAGGGGCCGCGTTATGGACTGACAACTTCGAGCAGCGTTTCCCGGACGTTCGCCGACCCAAGCGGAACGGCTGCATCTTACAGGGCCATTGCCAAGATCTACCTGTAATAATTTTACTGTTTATCAACTATTATTCTGCCATATGCTATGCGTCCCATTGTAACTATTAATAAAGTAAGCTCAGCTATACTACCGGCTGTCTTTATTATTGTAATACTATAGAACGGTAGAAACATGACTACATAATCATATTGTATTACAAAATTAAAAGCCAAACCATTATCTATTGTATAAACACTGATCAATAAAACTTCATTAATAAATATTTCTGGAAATCAACTTACGCAAAAATAAGAATTTCTTCGATGCTCCATTGTAATCTTCGGTGCTCCCATAACATTTTCAGCTTCCAAAAAAAAGTTCTCTTCAATAACAAACGAGTGGTTCAAATTTTATGCCAGCAAGAAGGTTAAAGGTTACAAAGTCCGCTGTAATATCGCCTACAACGGACCTGGGTTGATAAAATGTTATTCGCTCTACAAACAACAATGAATAATTGGTTTGCCCAGAACAACTGATTTCGTGATTGTATGACGGAAATTACGTAACTGAAAACACTTGAAATGAAACCACAATCAAAATGATATTTGTTTCTTAAAGTAAAAGTAAAATCCAAACGGGCGCTCATCGGTACTGATAAATTGAATTTCTTCACCGTAGGTTGAAATAATATGGAATACCTAAGTGATACGGCGTGGGTGCTGGTTATAATATCTAACGTTACTTCGTTTTTTGTTTCTGTACGGTTTGGATTAGAAAGCCGCGAAGATTGAGTTTTTACAAACGCAAAGTCCACGTTGTGAATTAGAAAGCAATGAGAAATTTTAGAACTTAACCTTATAAAAAATGACGTTAAGAAGCGAATTATTAAAGGGCAACAAGAAGTTTATTCTGGTTTGTTACAGTTATACGAACCAAAAGAATGTGAACAAAGAAGTTAAGGTTATGCGTAAGCAAACCATTAGAAGAGTATAAACACGCACTTAAACGAAGAAATCCTCGGGGTCTTCGAGTAGGTACAAATTAAAACTTACAACACCACGTATTACACTCACAACTTCCTAGAACCGTGTAATTTGTTGACGTCAGATGATGATTTGCATTTAGCGTGTTGGCAAGCGATCTGACGGCTTCGAACATAAACGGCACCATAGCTTAGAAGTATCCGACTCTGGGGATGGCACTCAAAGACCACGAGAAGTTAAAGTACCCCGTGAATTCTTCCAGTGCCATTCACAGGCCAGGTAAGCAGCGGCTGTTTGCGGCGAGCACAAAGAACTGCGGATCGCGGACTGACTCACACTGGCACTGGGCAGCAGCGACAGGTAGATCGCCCCTGCCCCTCACCTGTACGAGGACATTGCACCTGTAGCTGCGCTCGCCACCGTGACACCGCCGCTGATGGGTTATTAGTCATCCGCTCGTCGTTTGCGACAAGCCACTTGGAACACTACATCATATACTCTTAGCACACTGATCACCACCGAAACCATAAGCTCATCAGCCATCATCTACAACCATAACGAAGTAATTTCCAGTTGGTTTATGGAACCACGGAGTCATTACCATCATAAGCATTAGCCCGTTGGACGCAAGATCCGAGGAGGATCGACGAAGAACACCGCCGATTTCGACCAATGACAGAGAAGCCGAAAACGAGGAAGTGTATCGCTTATAGGTTGTAAATACATACCATCAACATCTGGAGTAGTTATCTGACATTGTAAGATACGAATTCACGTCTAAATTATATCTTCCTTTTAAAGAACTTGCACGTATAAATATATTAGCCTGATGAAGAAACATCTATTTTTATATCGCGTTGTTAAAATAGAATTTAAAATTTGAAATATATTATTGACTTTTACAATCATTTATATGTAACAATTCCTCATAGTAAGTATATTTTTATACTACAGCTTGCATGTAAATATTGCTATGGAATATGAAGAAAGAATGCAAAATTATATCAAGCATTATTTTTTAAAACAAAAATACGAACATTTCATTGTTTTAAAATGCTAGCTTAGTATATCCCATGCAAAAGATAATGCAAATACAAATTGAACCCACTGTATAAACTTCGTTCGACAATTTCTCTAAGTATGAAATAAAATTATGAGCATTATTGATTTTGAAGATGTATAAGGTTAATGCCCCCAGGAAACTTTCATTGGAAACTTTTTATGATTAAAGAAATACAAAAGATGCATTCAAATGCAAAATGTTGTTTTTGAAATATTTCTTGAAACAACTTGATCTTACAATATTAACATCCTCAATCTTCATAGACATACGAAATTAAAGATTCTCTTGATATAATGTATGATATAAAAAAATAAAGTACCTTTAGGGCCACCACATAATACATTTAGACATCTTTCTTTTCCAAAATTAATTGTGATGTTTTAGAAAATGTCGAAATACTACATAATAACTGAACTAATAAAAACTAGTGTTGTCATTATTATTATTGCGTGTTTACAAAAGGACCCCTAGCATTCTGGTGTGTGAGCACTAATGGGGACAGCAGTCCAGGCACTAAAAAGCTTTTGGTTGTTTCAAATCCTACTTAAGACCATTGTAATTTATTGATGAAACGAAGAAGAAATAAAAATATTGCATAAATTATAATGTAGATAATTACCGGTTTATTGTTTTTGTAAGATTCATTGATTAAATATCCGGGCTATTGTCAGAGGTTTTAAGCAGCACCTGCTAATCTATTAATTAAATACTTGAAAACCAATTTTATAGAGCAGGTGGTAACTTGCTACTCAAAGTTCAAAATAAATGGTAGCATAATCAGAATAGTTTGGTTTATTATCAGAATGAGAATGTGAATTGTCAAACCCAACCTTACTAAAATCTAGATTCCAGAATATCAGAAATCTGTCAGTACAGTACAGGTACATCCAATATTCCAATTGAGAACTCTTCCAGGCCTTTCCAAAAAAACCCAAAAAGAAATGAAAACATACTTTCTTTCTCAAACATTTACTCTGTCACTAGATTTGGAGAACATTCTTGAAAATACATCAATTGCTCTCAGATAATCCACTCGATTAAACCTCGATACTCAACAATTCCATTTTGAAAGCCATTAATTTACAAACCGCATACATTCTTCTTTCACTGCTGTACCTTTTCCATCTGTTCACCACGACATTTCTAGATTTTTTCACAGATTTCTTTTTGCTACAGACGTAGCGTTGGAAATTAACCATTCTGATTACTCGCACATCTTCTCTACAATATCTCGATTTGTTTTCGTATGATCTCGTATTTCAGGAAAAAGAACATTATCCAGAAAAGTTCAGTTTAGATACATCAATCGCCAACAAAACAATTGAAACAAATGCTGGCAATGAAGTCACCTTTATACTACAACTTCCTTGACAAAGAACATAACAATATCATATTTCTAAATTTAATATTTCTTGATGTTGTGCATCTATACGAAATACATGGGAAAAGTTCTAAATTGGTGACGGTAGATTTTTGAAAGGGGCACTCACCAAGCAGACCTACCTAAAACTATCAAAGCAGGCTATGGTTTAAATATAATTTACAGTGCATTTCAAGTCTAAACAGATATGAAAAATCAGAAAACTAGTAACCCGACACAATAAAAAATATTTTAAAAAAGCGTTATGTTAGCTAGTACCTTTTCTGAATACTGACGAGATATTTAAATGGAAAAACCTTTGACAATAGCAAGAAAAGGAACGTCGTTGTTGTCGTGTTTTTTGACGTTCGAAGGATGATAGGTCCCAAAGTCTGATGTATGAAATGTTTTCCCTTTAAATTTGAAAGTAAGAAATGAATTGAGATACATTTGAACCAGTCTCTTACAACAGCAGGAGAGAGAGACACTGACAGACTCATTATTGTCTAAATCTCACCTCTAGAAAGATCTCTGAAAATGTTATGGCATAATCAGTATTTACACGCCATATCTATCATCTATTTCTAGTTATTGTGCAAAGATGTATACAGTAACTTCTGCTCCTGTGATGATGTCTAGAGGATGTAGCCTTTCGATAGGTAAAGCTATGCACCATAAAAAATTAATTAAAAGGTTTCATAACATTATCTTTTCTGGTGGTTCCCTTATGAAACGTAGCCACTTGTAAGGTTTTAAAACAGGCAACACTAATGTTTGAGGTGTTATTTCTATTTAAGATGCCTAACTGTTCATTGGCACGTCCATGCACACCCCGAAGTTAGTTCACCGGTCACCTCTGCGTGTTTCCCTCCCAACTCCAAGATCACGAATTGGGCCTTGGTTCAAAATAATAATTCGCCAAATCCTCGTAGGATAATAATAGAGAATAGTGCTCACTTAGTAACCAGTCCTTTTTTACCTTTAGAGTCTCATAGTAAGAGTAAGAGAGCCCTACAAAACTGCGTGAAGATGGCTCGTCTGGTACATCCTAAATCTGCCGTGTTTCCTTTCTACAGAAACATGAGTATAAGTAATCAAGAAATAAAAAATTGTTCAGTCTCACAGAGCAAGTATACGAAAACGAGATCCAATTAAGGAAATGGGTTTTTCTGAATACAATCATAGGAACTACAAATACTGCCGTTTGATTTAAACTAACTTGAACATTTAGCCATTCACGTCAATCTGCGTTGGAAATCAAATGATGTTTCTTCTTGTAGTATCTCATTTTAAGATATCTGAAGATAGTCTCAACAGTTACGCAAAATGAATTTTAAGACAATACGTTCGCAACTGGTCATAGAACAATTTCTTTAATCACTTCCAGATTGCATGAGGCGTGTACTATTTGTGGTAGAAGAACTAGATTTTGCCGCTAAACCCTACATCTTGTGCTTTCATCCAAAATTCATCAACAACCCGTTCTCATTTGTACATACATTGCTTACTTATTTAGCAGGCTGCTCTTTTGTGAGTAGAAGTCTATAGTACAAACAATATGGTATCATTTCAAATGCCCGAATTTCACAATATATCCATGTCATAAAAAGTCTGCAACCAATAATAGTTTCAATTTTGATAACTATTATATCAAAAAGTGGAGTGCGATGTTATTGCAGTTTTTAGACAGCGTTTGTTGAACGTTGTCAAGGAAATCACTTACCTTCATTTAAAAGCAAAACATTGTTTTTAAAAAATTTAGGCGGCCAGGAAGAAAGTAGCGAGAGGATGTTTGGGAGATTGGTTACCCATCCCAATCCCTACCGATTCTGCTGGAACATAGCACAATCTCCAATGATTTTTGTGCATTCGAGCAATTCCACAAAAGAACAATCAATAATTATAATTTATAACCAAATGCATCGATATAATTTTCCTTTACAAATTAACTCACCAGATGGTTACATTATTGATCCAACTATACGTTTGAGATGGGACCAATGGTCAACTCAAACAAGTGAACAAAGTTTTTTTTAGACCTAATAATTAGGTAGTCGATATAACCTTAAAAACTCAAACGCCTCAGTCGTGCAATTATATTTACGAGAGGGGGGTATAGTTAGCTATCAATTGATACAAATTTAGTCCAGCTAGCAATGAAAAACCAACCTGCTGAATCGAGAATATCAAAATGTCGGCGATACTCTGTTTAGTGATTTGACAAGCAGATGCAGTCCGTTTTTTCCTTAGGATTGTTCGAGAAATCTTTGCTTTGTATTTCTTATATTAATATTATTCGCCTTTTGATAAATATGTTATGCATTACTGCTGCGAAACTTGCATCAGAAAAAAGATAATTTATAACGGAGCTACGATATTTTTGATGTCTTGATTCGTGTTTTTGACCATGCAATGAGCTGTAGTACATTTTCGGAATTCATCAGCTTCTTCAATTGCGAACTAAAGTTTCTTTCAAGACTTGGAGACTTAACTATAGAGTTCCTGGTTTTATTTTTTTTCTGGCGCGATCAAGTCTTCCATTTACTACAAATACACCGCAGTCTGAAAGTCTGAGACTATCTATATTTCTGAGTTATAAATTGTTATGGTTATAATTTGGACACAAATATCTATTAATACAGAATACAAAGCAACAAATTTGTCTTAGTTAATTATAAAAATAAAACAATATGGCGGCTTTGAAGCAGCATCAAAGAATTCTTCGTTTACTTTCTGTACAACTTGTAACAGTCTTGGCAATCTGGCAACCAATTTTTGTATACCTTGTTGGGGAATATTATTTTACGCCTAACAGAGCAACTTTCATGGTTGTTTATTCGATTTTGGACATTTACTTCTTATCCTACTGTGGTGCTTGATAGGGTTCAAATCTGCCCTTGTTGGAAACCAAATAATATTTTTCAGTATTCATCATTTTCCATAATGGTTTTGTATCATCCTTTTTTATTAAGATACTAAAAGCTCTTCTACTCTTTGGGCACAAGAACAATTGCACACCTTAATACTTCCACTTCTATACTTAACCGAAAGAACCACATTTTTTCATTATTGTTTCTCTAAATTTAAATTCCTTTTTCTTACGAAAAACTTCGAATTGCTAGTAGTCTAGACATAAAACCTTGTCCAATTCTGGCGTTTATTGCCCACTAACCGTTCCTTTTGGTTAACTGCTTAACTGAAGCAAGAGTCTGCCAGTCGCTGGCTTTGTGTAACCTTCTTTTAACTATTTTTAAAAACTTGTTTTTAAACAGTTCTCATTTAATTTCGTACAAATTTCCAGCCTTTTGTTTCTTTTGTTAGTTAATTATATGAACTTAGCCTTACTTTTGGTAGTTACTTTTAGTCTCCCTGATCATAATTTTTACGAGTGGTTTCAGATTTTTAGCCTGCAGTGTACGTCATCAGGTTTAAAGACGTTGTTTATTAAACCATGATTTATCTATTACCGAAGATAAGTTGTTGCCATTACGGCAAGTAGACATCATGACTTTAACAAGACTATTTGCCGTTTGTATTGAGAATGTCTTTGACCGTTTGCTGTAGAGAAAGAAAAGTGCGAAATGCGCAAAGAAAAAGAAAGAAGTAGTGTATCCACAAGAGTTCCACGGAACCCAGACTTGAGCACTTTGGGAATCCGTGTTCAGTCGGGAAGTTCAGGCTGAACTCCCCCAGTTCGATTATGAAGTCCGATGGGACTTGGTGGGTGACCCGAGTGGACCCCTGTTTGATCAGGAAGTCCTCTTATCCGGTTAGCAGATCCGAGGGGAGTCCTGATGGTTTGGTCAGTAGACCGTGATTTGAAAATCCTGGGAGAATTCTTTTGAGGAGCCCGCGGAAAGTTTTCAAACCCAGGCTCATAACGATGTTGTTACGCTACCACACATATTCACTGAGCTATACGCCTTGTCACATAAATCGTCACATTGGCTTTATATTTATTAATGAGTCACAAACCAATTAGACTCGTGGGTATCGATCTTATGAGATCTTTTACGACTTCTGTGTTAAATTAAATTATTATATGCAGGGTTGAGCAGAAACACCTTGTCACATTTCAAAATGGAATTTCTGAACTTACAGGTGGGCAGCACTGTCTTGATTGATTCAGTGTAGCAACTGCCACCTTGGAATTCATTTTGCTATGGAGCGTTGGTGTGTGTGATCATGTCGCTGTTGTTGAATTATTTATTTCAACTAACTCTATTACGAGTTCTCAACGAGAATTCCACAGGCAGTGCATGCATTATTGTTTTGCAGGTGTCAAAGTTTGAAGATGAAGGTTCTTTTGTTTATAGATCTGTTTGTAATTAGGTTGTTCCGAGATGGTGCATCAGATCAATTAAACTGGCTGCGGAATTCTCGTTGAGAACTCGTAATAGAGTTAATTGAAATAAATTTAACAACTGCGACACGATAACCCACAGATCAACGTTCCATGGCAAAATGAATTCCAAGGTGTCAGCTGCTATACTGAACGAAGCACGTGTAGTTCAGAAATTCCCTTTTAAAATGTGTTAGATGTTCCTGCTCAACCCTGTAGATGTTAATGGAAAACATTTCCAAAACTTTTGTGAACAAGTAATCTAACCTAATCTTGTTGGTATTTTGATGAAACTAAAACTCAAAGCTATCAAGAAGGTATTTGCTAGACAAGCACAAACAAGTTGTACTAATCTTTAGTAATAGAAACGCATATGTACAATTGCATAGTGTCTCTGATAATTTCCTTGGGTAGAAGTATTTTTGGCAAGGGGTTGTTTGACTCAGATTATTCTTCTTTACATGTTTTAATTATACTCTGAATTTAATGTGTTCTTGAATTAAAGAGAGTAGTTTAGAAGCAACAAGAGCAAAATTTAATATTGCTTGGATGTCTACACGGGGATGAACTGGGCCGTTCGGAAATCAGAATCCCCTCAAGAAGCTGCTGGTTCTTGAAGCTGATCTGGATTAAAAACTGCTGTAATATTAAATTAGCGACGTTCATCGATTGTGTTGAAATTCTGCTTCGCGGAAGCATGAATAGCCAACCATAATGAAAGAAGACTAATTTTCTTGTTTTTTTTAGGTACTCATATGTAACTTATTTCTGGTCTTCCTCTTCAGTTTCAGTAAAAAGTACCAACGCTTAACTTGTTGATCTAAAGATTCTGTGTATAGAACAACATGTGGAAAACTCAATCCCAGGATCAAAGATTTGAGCTGGTAGACTATAGATTACTGAGGTTTTCAGTTCAAGATAAAGGTAGAGAAGGAAGAGACCGGACTTCATGACTGGATAAAACTTTCAAATCAATGCCCATATTGTAATGAAGATGGAATAGAAAACATGGGTAAGGTAGTTCGTCTCTGTCATGATCTGCAGTCTTCATTTTTGTTGTTTCATTACAAACGAATTAAAGATATTGCTTTGTTTCGGGAACCTATCGATTAAAAATCATTTTTCAAGTAAAAATCATAGATTGGTTTTGGAATTTAATAAATCGCAGTCAAACGTTTTTTGTCAAATAAGTTGTTAAGAAATAAAATGAAATTAATATCAAAAACTGTGTTGTAAACTTTAAAATTTAAAGTTTTTCTGGTGCTAAAACAAACAGCATTCGTTACAATAAGATTCCAAAGGAAAAAGTATTTTGTTCTTTAACAGTAATTTCGGAAAATTGGGTGTTAAGGATAGTACTATTGCACATTCAGTGTTTTTATTTCTTTTTTTCTTCCTCTCTTTAAATCTAAATGCTTATATTTTATTTCGGTAGGTTATGTCATCATCACCCACACGCTTTTGTTTTAAAAGTTATTGTTTTTTCTGTTATCAAAGCTGTATTGATTAATTTCATTTAGCCCAAACACAACCTTAGACTTTTGTAACTACATAAAAACACATAATTATAAGTTGATAGTACGTACAAACTCTTCTAATCGAAATATTATTTCCCTTCAACCCCTATTATTTTACGTGTATGTTATTAGAAACAATATGTAAGCTTTTTGCATAAGTAATATAGCAGGGCATTCTGATTCTGTTAATGTAAGGATTAATCAAATGCACATTAACTAAAAGTGATACAAAATTAGACTTTGCATATTTGATTAATCGTTTCATTAAAAAAAATGTTTTGCAATATTATTTATGCAAAAAGCTGCACATAGATAAGAAAGTAAATAAAAATGTATCTTCTGAATGTTTTAGATGTCGTTTACGAAGACTGCAGATGAGGTAAAGGTAGATTTTATCAAGTGACAGTGCATTTTAAAAATTTTATTATTATACAGGTATACCATATGAAAACCATAGCCATAAAATTAATAATCGTAGAGAAACAACCAGATAAATCTGAATTATATGTACTATATATGTATCTCTTTTTTTATTACAACTATCTAATACTGTAAAGTTTTTTCAAAACATAATTTAAGCTTAATAAATGTAGTAATAAACAACATATGAATTTTATTTAATTATTAATAAATTACACAAAGTTAGTTCTGGCCACCGTACATAAAATTGTTATAACAGTTGTCAGAACATAATCTCACGTTTGCATAAAGAGAACGGATTGGGTTATTATTATTAAACGGTACAACTTGAGCAAAAACTTCACAATAACTTTTTAGACTTTCCTGTTTACCAAAGTGTCGGTCGTTTTCCGTTAACGTTTGCCAAGAGGTAGAAACAAATTATTTTTAATTGAAGAAATCTTTTACAAAAGAAAACCCCAGCTAGCATTAGAACGTAATTAATTTTATAATAATTTGTTTAAACTAACTATATTGAATGTCATGGACCTCATAAAAAAACCATCAATTAATTTGTTAATCATAAAATTAACTTGTGCTGAATATTATATGAATTTACAGTAGTTAAGTACAGAACAGAAAACTAGTTTTTCTTTTCTTTATTGTTATTATTATTAACATTATTATGTGCAGATTAAAGATCATTTTTCTCTTGAGAATAAAAGTACTTCCTTTCTAGAGTAGCGTGTTTGATGATGTTCTGTTATCGCGTTTTCTTTTTATAATTGATGAGAACGTTTGCAATGCAATCACGCAAAAAACAGCGGTTCTTACAAAACATTTGGAAAAGATTTTTGTTTCATAAATAAAAATAAACTGTAACATGAATGTAGAACAAAATGATTACTTTCTTCATTGGTGAAAAATGATCATTTAAAAATTTCTTTCAGTTGTGTCATTATTGGCATTGACATTTTCTAAAACAAAATTTATAAAATAAAAACATTTAGAACCTACATAAACTAGTAGGTGTTAAGATGTATCTCAATACTTCTTGATTAATTTTATTAAAGCTTTGAAAAGAAACTTAGAATATTCATAAATTAGTGACAGTAAAAAAAGTTAGGAATTAAGCAATCAGTAAACATATTCCCACAGTGCGGTTCAACCATGAAACTAATGAAATTTCCAGGTTCAGCATTTGGCACAATAGGGGTCTCAATGAGACCACGGTTTTTTTTTATTATGAAGATCGCTAGAAAAATGATTTCCAATCAAAAAGTCACTTTTATTGTTACATTTATTAAAGACCGCTTTTAGAGAATTAAATGATCGAATTTTTTACAAACATTGAATTTTACAGTCGTTTGTCATTCGGAAGGCGATGGCAAACCACCGAATTATACTTTGTCCAGGAAATTAGAATTCTACCCATGTCTATTGAACCCGCATAATACTAACATAGGAAGAAAATCGTCAACGTCCTGTAAAGAAAATGACTGTAAAGAACAAACTGTGACTTTTTACGGTTTTGGTATGGGTTCCTCAAATAATACTGAATTGGTTTGCAGCAAGGAGACAAATACGCGGTATGTGAGAAAAGTAATGAGACTGATTTCATACTAACCAAAGTTTTTATTTTTTTCAAACAACAATGTTATCCCCTTCAAAGTAGTTCCCTTGGGCAGCTATACACCGGCGGAGTCGTTGTTCCCACTCTTGCTAGCAGCGCTGGAAGTCTTCAACTGGTATGGCTTTTAACTGGTCGGTCACAGTCTTTTGAATGTTCTCCAGAGTTCCAAAATGACGTCCTTTTAGGACATGTTTCAATTTCGGGAAAAGGAAAAAGTCACAAGGACTCAAATCAGGTGAATAGGGGGGATGAGGAACAACAGTAATGCGTTTTGAGGTCAAAAATTCACTGATGGAAATTGCTGTGTGACACGTAGCATTGTCATGATGAAGCATTCACTTGTCTGCAATGTCTGGTCTCACACGAATCACTCTTTTCCTGAGCTTTTCAAGGACACTTTTATAAAACACTTTGTTGACAGTTTGTCCTGGTGGAACAAATTCTTTGTGCACGATACCCTTACTGTCAAAAAAACAAATCAGCATGGTCTTGATCTTTGATTTGCTCATTCGACATTTCTTCGGCCGAGGAGATGACGGAGTGCGCCACTCTTCGCTTTGCCGCTTTGTTTCAGGATCGTACTCAAATATCCAGGATTCATCACCTGTGATCACACAATTGAAGAATTCTTGGTCATTGGCAATCCACTCAAGAAGATCAACGCACACGTTTTTTCGAATGTTCTTCTGTTCAGTTGTGAGGTTTTTCGGCACCATTTTGGCACAAATCTTTTGCATGTTCAAATTGTCTGTCAAAATTTGATGCACGGTGAAAGTGTTTAAATTTAACTGTTCACTCATCATCCTTATTGTTAAACGACGGTCTGATCTCACAAGAGCCCTCACACGTTCAACGTTTTCGTCAGTTTTTGAAGTTGAAGGTTTCCCTGAGCGAGGTTCATCTTCAACTTGTTCTCGGCCGTCCAAAAATGATTTGTGCCAGCGGAAAACTTGTGCCCTTGATAAGCACTGTTCCCCATAGACCTGTTTCAACTTTTCAAAAGTCACACTCGCGGATTCACCAAGTTTAACACAAAACTTTATTGCACAACGTTGCTCTAAATTCCGATGCTCCATTTCTGTAACACACAACAAAAACACAACTTCACTGATGGCGCTGTCAAAAATAATGTGTTAGCTGTACGGAGTTGTAACTCGAACTGGGGAAGTGGAAGCGATAAACAAACCGGTTTAGCACAGGCCGGTAGACACAACGTTGCCAGATCTCCCGCAGTGTTGCCAGCCTCATTACTTTTCTCACACACCTCGTATATTAGATATTTAAATGCGTTATTTATTGGAGTTTTCATTTATAATGCAATGTAACAAACGTTTTCAGATCTTAAGGTGGTTTTTAAAGGTAACCTATACTTTAAAGCTTTTTCAAAACTCAGTATCTCAAATTCTAACATGCAGAGTATTAAAGTGTATTACTTGGTCTATTTCTTTCTTTTAGATTCTACATCTTGGGAGACGTAGAAACTGAAGAATGAGAAGCATCAAATGACCGAATCTACTTTTGTTTTGTTTTGGGAGAGAGTTATGGATTTCTAGAATGAAAAGTCAAAGCGAGATGAGACTTTTTTGCTTATACTAGATATGGCATAGGAAAGGCTATCACCTTGAAAAAGAATCTACGTTATCTCTTTTTCATTGTAATAAAAGACAAATAGATAAGCAACATAAAAAATATAAATGAGGGCGAGTAGTACTACCGCTAGGGTTCATGCTTCATTTTTCAGTTGTGGTCGCAATTTGGTGGTGCTCCACGTTTGAATAATTTCGATACGCCACTGCTCGTTACCTGCAATAGATTGATATGTAAAAATCTTATGAAAATATTCGAAACGAACGACGTAGCAATTACCATAAAGCAACTAAAATGAGTAAACCTATAAAGAATGGGTGGATGTTCTTACTTGTAGAATTAGACATAAACAAGTTTCCAGAGATAAAACCTATTATAGCAGATTAATTTTGAAGATAATTGTCGTAATAAAAAAACTCACCTATTACAAGCAACAGTTACAATTCCAATTATTAAGATTTACTATCACCGACACGATAACTCAAATAAAAATTAATAACCGTACTCATGATGTTAAACAACGCGAACTAAAAAACAAAGTGGGCGAAAGTATAGGTAATAACGACTATTTTAATTTTAGAAACAGAACGAAATCGAAAACCTTTTTCGAGAAATAAAACTAAAAGCATTAGAAAACAAGAAAGGTTGCTAGGTCCTGATTAAGAATAGTAAGGGTAAACATTCGTAACACGGTATCATAAACTTCGGGCTAAAAATTCAGTTACCCTACAAACCATCAAATTTACTTACGTATCTACGTATACCTAAGCTAATAATAAACAACATGCACAAGCTCAAGTCGGAGATAAAAGTTACAATGTGATTACAAACTTCAAATTACATCAAAAATACGAAACACCAAAAAAAGACAATTACTGAAGAGTAACCATCAGATTAAAATTCCAAATGCAGACAAATTCAACAAACGAGTAACAATTAGCATGGTAGACTACCGACAAAAAATATGATAAACATCAATTAACTAGAAATGAGAAAAGTACGACAAAACCATCGCTAACAAACTAAAGATCTGAAGCTCTTAACAGGGACGTAGCCAGATAATATTTTTAGAGTAGGCCCGAGAGGAGCCTCTAAATTTTTCGGGTAAACCCAAGGTCCTCACCACAATAGTTAATATTTCGTTTCCAATAATGTGACTAAGTAATAGAGATTAAGGGTTATATTGTAAATTTAAAAAGTTACACAGTGCATGAAGTGTAAGAATTTTAAAATGAGATTTTTCAAAAAAAAAATTAGTAATATCTTACCAAACGAATCTATTCTCTTAGGGATTTCACTAGGTTAGGTCAAGTAAGTGCTTTTTCTGAGCTTAACGTTTGTAATGTCAGTTACATGATTTCTTTATATTATTTCAAAGCTTTTCATTCATAATTTGCGAGTGGCATATTTTGTTTTGCTGTCGAGGCAAAGTGGTAGCTCAAATCAAAAGGAATAACTCTGCTTAACACATCAGTTCAAAATATTTACACCATAGGTTTCAAAAGTAATTTCAATATGCATTACAATGGTGCCAAAAAAAGACCAAAGCTTTTCTCTACCATTATGCGCAACACTGTAGGACCGGGAGTAGAGGCGCTGTCTTTAAAGACCACTGGCCTATCTAGCCGTGCACACTTGATCAAATTTTGGTCCACAGGCATCTATCAGTAGAGGCCGAAATTGAATTTTTTAAAGATAACAAAATGGGACTTCGGGTTTTGTTCTACTTAAGTATAGGTCTACATAACAAGACAACAAAAAACAATTTGGTCGCGAAAAAATAAGCAAAACGGAAAAAGATTAGAAAGTTGGGTTTGCGGATTTATAAAGAGGAGACTATTCAACGCTTTTTCCATGTGAAAGTTTTTGTAAAAAAGCAAAAAACGATCGCCAATTTCAACCGCTTTCAAAAATAACGAAGAATACTAAACATTTGCCAACCGCCACTAGATTCTAGTATGCGTTATATTAGGAAGTCACCTCTAAATATTATTGCGCAGGTTAAGTTCGATCTTCTTTTGTTTTCTTACTGCCACTCCTGTACTTAGGAAGAGGTGCCTTCTCCTGTAGATCTCCGGAACAAAACATCTGCTCAAGATGGGACTTTTTTTGTAGGCCATGGTTCGTAATAACTCAACATATAAGTTGAGTAGGCGCAATTTTCAATTGTTTTTTAGTTAAGATATTCTGAAAAATAGAAATTGAACCGTCGTAGTTGACCATGATCAGGGACTTTCGCAAAGTATTTTTTTTCCATTCGAATAACTCGAAGTATCGGCTGCGAAAAACCTAATATGACTATACCCCTAATGCGATCAGCTCGATTATTAAATTTCTAAAATACCGGAGAAACTCGATTATTTTAAAACAATTAAGGTTGTGTGGTAAAATGGCGTTTATTGTTAGCATTTGACGCTTTGGACATGAAAACATTAAAAAAAATGCAAAAATCATTCGTTCACTAGTTATAGATGAAACATCTCGAAAGAATCAATCTGAATAAATCACGTATATCACACGACGAATCTTGAGCTCAGAATAAACTATTAATAATCTAATCTAGCAAAAGCCTTTGGGGAATAGATTATATTGGTCATATATTACCAATTTTTATTGAGAAATCTCATTTTAGAAATTTGTTGTTGCACTGTGTTATTTCCAGATTGTGATTACATCTTTTTGGGTGGGCATGAAGGTGGGCACACCACCGAAGATCTATGGATTGCCGAATATTCACAAAGCAAACGCAAATGCGGAATATTTTACTAAAAATTCCTAAATATTCACGGAGTTTATTTACAAACAAGAAATTATTCTTAGAGATTATATCCTAATTTCGTCACGCGTTATGTACTAGTACTAGTACTAGCTTTCCAATACAATTTACGAAAATGACAAAGAACATTTTTCACAAAGTAAACTTTAAATTTCTATTCTACAAAGGGTACGTCAACAATGACGCTTTTAATGAATTCTGTTGGAAAGTAACGTCCTAATTAGTATTTAGTTAATTACTTTAGTTAGATAACATCTCTTGTATGAAGAGGGAAAACTCGAACTATTTAAAACAAGCTATTCAACGGAATAAAAATCAAGTAGGTGTTCCCTTAGAAAAACTCACGACTACACTCTTTCTTCGTAGAAAAACAAACAATTGCCAAAAAAATTCTTTTTTTATCTTCAGTTTTATTATTACAATAGTAAGCCCTGACGAATTTCAAAGAGGATAGACATACAGAATGACATACATCCTGGTAGTTTTAGTATCCATAAACATGTTGCCGGTATAGTAACGAGGTTTGATTACAAACTATCTGGCTTGCCCTTGATTATCTCGTACATTTTGTTTTTTAGTCTTGTGTGTTACAGAAACAAAATCCAAAAGGAACAACTTTTTTCTAATTGAATCAGTTGGATATTTCTTGCGGTTTACAAAATTCATAAGTGTCTTGCAAAAGCTTGATTACTTAGAGATTTTTTGAGATAGTGATGTAAGTCAAAAACATCGTATAGTTGAGGAATTATTTCTCAAACTTCTTACTGGCTCTACATAGCGGTCAACAGACCTAGAGAAAGTATGGCGTGAAACAAACTGTCATTGCTTTAAGACTGATCAGGATTCAAAAACTGGCCTACCAGTGCATTACTGGTGCAATGAGGACAACAACTAAGATTTTGCTAGAGTTACCAGGCTTCAAAACTTAAATAAAT